>JAJHUR010083103.1:0-11144 GCA_027495735.1 Lutjanus campechanus
AAGTTTTCCTATGAAGAAAATTAAAGTATCTCAACCAAACATTATACAGTTGCTCTGAAAGTTTTCCAACTTTTTTCAGCACAAAAACTAACATCACCAGATTTACACTGAGTCAAATCAAATTTATTCATATCACCCGATATCCAATAATTATACAAATATTATTGATTTTTACAAAATTAACTTACATCATCTTTTATCTTAAGTCTTAATTTTTGATTTTGTTAAACAGCTGCTGATGTTCTGGAAACAAATGATGCAACAGCCAGTGGTGATCAGCAAAGTCAGCAGGTAAGATATATAAAGAAAAGATAACAAAAGAAAAGTTATTGGCAGATGTTAATCTGTCGTCTCATGACATTTTTCTGTATATTTACTCAGAGAGAGGAGAACTTGTTGGTTTATTCTGCACCAACCTTCAACAAGAGGAACGCTGGCAAAGCAGAGAGAAGAAATGTAAAAACAGCAAAGTGAGAGACGATCTACTCTGATGTCGCCGTTCAAAGATAATCTAATTCTTTGACACACATGGAAATATACTGCTTGACATCAATTCCACATGTGATATCAGTAACAATATTTTTGTTTTGTTTTTTTATATGTTTGCAATCAATGTATGACTTTTCATCTTGTTATTTTATAAAGAAGTATGGAGTATCAAGAAGGGAAAAACTTTTAACTTTTTAACCATTTTAACTTTTAAAGACACAAATACCATTTTGTTTGCCTTCATCTCATCACATCTGAAGCCTTTTTACTTGCCTGAACCGAAAATATTGATCAGCCTCGGAATGTACAAAACTCAGCTGCCAGGATTTTAACCAGAACTAAGAAACGTGATCGATGCACTTCTGATTTAGCTTCTTCAGGTCGGCTGAGTCATTAATTTCCTTTAAGTCCCGTCTTAAAACATACTTTTATCAGAAGGACTTCCCTCATTTTACCTGAATTTTAATTGTTTTTGAACTGTCTCTTATTTCTTAAAAATGTTTTTATTTTCCTTTTCTCTCCTTTTACATTGTATTGGATTTTATACACCCAATTGTTTTTTATTGGTTTTCTGTCAAAACTTGATTTTAAAACTTTTGTTCTATTTTGCTGCTTTGTGAAGAACTTTGTAACATGGATCTTGATCAGGCCTCTATAAATAAAGACTCTTATACTCCATTTATTAGTTCTTGCTTCATTTTTGTGCATTTTTTACCAAACAGATTTATCATGCTACCACGCAAACAGGCTTTTTGAATGATTCAACTTGAAATAGAAGGAGGGTTGAGGAAAGTTTCCGATTTGTTTCTTTTAATTTCTTCTACATGTATCAATGCAATGCACAAATAATTTGTGTGTCACTTCCTTCCTTAAAAGACAAATTTATATAGTAAAAAAAAAAATCTACTGAATTTATAATTGAATTTTTCTTAAATCATGTATATTCAAGTCATTTGTTTACATTTATTTATTTATTTTATTTTTATTTTTTCTTTAAGCTGTTAGCCATCTTTTTTTTATTTTACAAACACTGTAGGATGCAACTAGAATAAGAAAGCGAGACTAACTGATTGAATATCATTTTAAATTTTTGGCTGCATTTTTTTTTTTTTTAAATTACCACATTTAAATCCTTTTTTCCCCAGTGCACTAAATTTTCTTTGCTATTAAGACTTCACAGTGCAATCATTTAACACACAAAAAAAGCTACAAGATCTGTGTTGCAGTAGAATTTACATGAATTAAAAATGTCAAAAAACAAAAGGCAAATAAGTATCTCATGTATACTGTTCAGAGGCAGAATTACCATATTTGCAGGTGATGCAGTTGCAACCAACTAGGGCCTGCGTGCACAAGACTCCAGTCATTCACTAAACAAATATGGGTCCTAGGCTCCACGACACTAACCTTGCATTATTACATAAATGTAATAATACATTACATAACATAAATGTAAATGAAACGAGATAAACAGAGGAGGGAGAGACTGATGGCCGAGTCTTGAAGGGAGCCCCAGACCCATGAACGATCTATTCATGGGTCATGTCTATTAATAACTCCATAGTCTATAACGCTACATTAAAAACACACCTCAATCTGAGTAGTTTACGCAGTGCATGGTGAAATGTCAACAGTCAGATCGGGCTACGGGATTTGTGAATCAGGCAGACAGGACGCGGACAGGCGCTGTGCATTCACCTCTCTACGCCTTACCTCAGCAACAGGATCAGTATTAAAGATAGTGGTACCAATAGTGCTGGTCCAAAGAGCTGTGATGAGTTTAGACAGCATTCATATAATAGGAAATCCCAGCTCTGCCTCACAAGAAAATAACCATATTTGTTCTGGATATTATAATAGCATATCAAAACTTAAATTGAATTCAGACACACATTAATCTAATTATGAAAAAAAAAGATTTTGATTTTGAATGGGCCAGCAGAGAAGGCCCTGATAGCCCACTACTGGCTAGTTTATAGTATCAGAATCTCTCTATAAAGTGGACCCAAAAATGCAAACAGGACACTGGAGTGAAAGGACAAAAATAAAACTTTAATAAAATTGATAGGTATATTTTGGACCCAAATGCAGCACTCTGGAAATCAGTGACAGTTGTTAGTGACCTTCATTAACAGGGAAATCAGGAACTTGGCCAGACAAAGGGTTGCGCTTAACCTGAAGCAGGACCGAGGGTGAGGACCCGAGTCCTCGGACCCGAGCAGTTCAGTTCACTTGCTGGCAGAAGTGACACAGAGGGGCTTACAGGAGGCGAGGAGTCCCAAACCAGAAGAGCAGGCCAATGAAGCAGCAGAGCAGGCAAGAGACTAGCAGCAGGGAAGTCAGGACCAGGTGGAGAAGTCAGGACAGGAAGACAAGCTGACGAGGGAAAAGCAGCAGGGAAGTTGGGACCAGGCAGAGAAGTCAGGACCAGGTGAGCAGACAGACTGAGCTGCAGCAGGCAACAGGCAAGCAGCTGGAAACACGCTGAAGTGTTGTCACAGGAGAACACCACACAGCCACAGGCAGACAGAAACCAGAGACGCTGAGGCAGAACTCGTGGTCAGGGACAGAAGGCTGGTGAGTTTACCAGGAGACAGACAATGCAGGCAGGTCAGAGGCAGGCAGGAAGGGAGTGCTTGAAAGCCTTGTATGAATGCCGAAGAATGATCTGGGAAGGAGGGAGTGTGCTGGAGAGGCTGACTGGGAATGAGCTGCAGCTGAGCTTGCAGGTGAGTGAAGCTGGGCTGATAGGTGGGAGTGGCTGGCAGGTAGAGTGAAGCAGAGGCAGGGAGAGTGGGAAATTACTGAGGCAGAGGGACAGGAGGGAAACTGGGAGAATGGAGCTGTGACACTAACTAACACAAAAACAACAGAGGGCAGCTCAGAGTTGAGGAAAATTAAAGTCAAACACAGAAAAACGAAATGTCCATGAAACAACAAAAAACCCGTGGGAGGAAAAACACAAAGAATGTGTCCAAAAGGTGCACAAGAGGACACAAAGGAGCACAACAGAAATTAAGACAAACTAGCAACTGAAGAGGGAACAGACACAACAGCAGTCAGGCCAGGCTTCCTGAGGCTAAAGCAGAGAGTGAGAAAGGCCGGAAAGCCTCTTTGTATTCACACCTTATTTTGAAGGAGCCCAACCACCACAACGCATGAGTTTCCATGCATCATTTGTTTGTCAGTGACTGTGAGTGTTTATCTGTTTTTGTTTGTGTGTCAAAGTACAAAGCAGGGTACAAAGTTCATATTATACAGTTGGTACTTTTCTTGTGTTCACACTTGTCAAACCATCTGGTTTTGGTTTGTAGTCAACAATCTGTTGACCCTGATGAAGGCCACAGACCACAACATGCTGGTCCATCTATTTTCATTTTTTTGTACACTTTTGAAGTTGGTGAAGTTCGGTGTGAAACCCTCACTCTGTTTCAGTAGTTATTTTTGATGCCAGAGTTTGTGGTTTTGTACTGGACTGCATTATAGAGACCCTAACCTCTGCGGCACCAGTAGATTACAGCCCCACTCTTCTAGACTTAGTATATATCTTAATGGACGCACGTGCAGAAGTCTCGCGAGATCGACGCCATGTTTATTGGACAGTGGCTGGCTGCGTTCTACAGGTCAGCAAGCGTATTGAACTCTGCATCGTGTTGGTTCTTTAGATGTTTGCTTGTGTGTGTTTTCGTGACGTAGTATTGGGTGTGGAGTATCAGAGTAGTTTTGTGAGTACGAGTATGAGTACGTGAGGATCGATACCCGATGCTGGTATCAGTATTGGTGCGTCCCTACATACAGTACAACCAGTGCAGTTTGGCAGTATTTTGATAGAGAAAATGAAAATAAGGTTGTATGTAGGGTGTGTCAAAATAAACTGGCGTATAACCACTCAACCAGAGCAATGTGTAAACACATCCAGCAGACTGCTGGTGCTAATACTGCTAACATTAGCCACACTGTGTGGCAGCTAACGTCAGCTCTGGGGAGACAATATCATAATTCTGCTTGGTCTGAAAAGACAACACCTTTAGTGTTAATGTTTTCTAAAATATTCTTAAGCCTGCAGTCTGTAATAAACTCTATCTGATTTCCTCTTTTACCAAACTAAGACGAGCTTGTTTGTTAAACACACTTCAAACTCAACAGAAACACAATAAAACTCACCAGAAAGTCTTTGCTGGTCTCTCCACTGTTCAACAATCACCAGCTCTGGTTTGGTTGAAAATATATTGTTAATCCACTGTGTTAGAAGTGAAAATATTGTGGCTTCCTACTGCCTGATGCCCGGCCTGGAGTGAGATTCCTGATCAGAACCATTGTGTATCATTGTGTCTGTGTCCTTAATAGTATGGTCTGTCCAAATACTGTGGAAATACAAAGAAAAGTGTTGGGAATAAGATTGTTTAGATTACTGTAGTTCACATAAAGTTCAAACTCTTTTTTTCCCCTCAGTGTCAGTTATAGAAACCCGCAACAACAGCTTGCTGTTGGTGTTGTTTCATGTTCTTAGGTTAGAAACATGGTTGATATTATTTCCGCTCTTGTAGTGCAGTGAAATGGCAGCATAATAAGAGACCAATCAGATTGCTCTGATATTGTTCCCTCCCACTTTAAATAATTACTTTAAGATGAATCATCCTCTAATATGATCTAATTTAACTGCAGTCTCAAGAGGATTAACAAGAAAATGCTGTTCGTATTTTCTTTACTGCTGATGTTCAGAGTGGGGCGTAAGTATATGAAATCAGCTTTTTATCAAATATTTTTTAAATATATTGTCTTCTTGCATCAGTTTAGCACACTGCATGTATGAATCTACCTCTGTTGTTAATCACTGCTGTATTTAATGTGATCTCTAGGATGCACAGATGATTCGATCTTTGAGACAAAGACTGTTGATGTTGGAGATGATGTGACTTTGAATTGTACCCGCCAGTATGCGCACGCAACAACTTTATATTGGATCCGGCTTGTTTCTGGAAACTTGCCTGAATTCCTGGGAGGAACATTTTCTTTTGATTATCGTGATGTTAAGATGACTCCTCGCATTACAGCAGCACAAGGACCTGGAACATTTCTTCTGCATATTAGTAAAACACAGCGAAGTGATACTGGAATTTACTACTGTATGAAAGTGAACCAACTTGACATGACATTCTTGAAAGGAACATTTCTAAGAATTAAAGGTAAACCATTTTTATAACCACAGTTTACATTCTTAAAGTTTTCTACATGTATATATATGAAGATTGGGTAACACTTTACATGAAGGGTCCATTAATTAACATTAGTCATGCAGTAATAAGCATCAATTTACAATTAATTAATAGTTAACCAGTGTGTGTAATAGTAATCATTTACTAATGGTGTTCATGTTAGCTATGATATTCTGCATACATTAGTTTAGAAGAAGACGTTATTAACATTAGTTAATACCATAGTAAGAATTAACTAACAGCTAATTAACACTATAATATTAATTAAGTAACCTCAACAAATGTCTCTTGTTAACATTTACTAAAGGATTACATGTTAATTAGAGTACTAACTTATATTAGTATGTTGTGGATAAAAAGGTTAATTAGCATTTATATCATGGAGTTCACAGCTAAGCCTTTTCATTAAAAGGACAGTTCACCCCAAAATCAAAAATATATATTCTTCCTCTGGGCTGTAGTGCTTTTTATCCATTCATATTGTTTTGATGTGATTTGCACAGTTTGGGAGGTATCAGCAGTAGAGATGTCTGCCTTCCCTCTAATATGAGACTAAATGGCACTCGTCTGTGAAGCTCAAAGCTGCAAAAACACACATTTGAAAAACTTAAAAGCCATGTCTCTTTCCAAAAATCATGATCCGGTTACTCAAGATAATTCACAGACCTTGTTGTGAGCAGTTTCACATCGAAACTACTTTCTTACTTTGGTGAAGTTGAAAACATGTTTCCCCTAAGTAACACTTCATAAATGCATGAAAATGCAGAATAAGAATTACATAACAATAATTAACCAGATATTAATGCTGAATAAGTATTACTTAACCATAATCAGCCATTAGGCATTTGACCTGCTAATCCTTATTACTGCATTACTAATGTTAATTATTGGACCCTTATTGTAAAGTGTTACAGGTAATGGCTTATATTTTCTCTTTGTATTTCCCAGGATCAGAACCTGACATCACTGCCGTCATTCAAGTCCCTCCATCTGCTTCAGTCCGTCCAGGAGACTCTGTGACTCTGCAGTGTTCAGTCCTCTCTGAGTCTGAAAACACAGCCTGTCCGGGAGATCACAGTGTGTACTGGTTCAGAGTCGGAGCAGAAGAATCTCATCCCAGTTTAATTTACGCTCATGAAAACAGTGGTGATGAATGTGAGAAGAGTCCTGAAGCTCAAACTCCACAGAAATGTGTCTACAGCTTCTCTAAGAACATCAGCTCCTCTGATGCCGGGACTTATTACTGTGCTGTGGCCACATGTGGGGAGATATTATTTGGAGATGGAACAAAACTGGACACTGAAGGTAACTGTATCCAGTGTGTACGATAAATTAGATAAATTATTAGCAATTAACAAGTTAATCAGGAAGTGATATTAAACACAATTTACTTTGAATCATTGGTATCTTTTTCTTTTTGATAATGTTTCAGGAACCAGTGTGCGGTCAGACACAGACAGTGCAGTTATTTTTCTGCTGTGTGGTGTCCTGGTGTTAAGTCTGATTGTTACAGCCGCCTTCATTTACACCAACAAGTGTGACTGTCACAACGGTAAGAGTAATCTGTCACACTTCTCCATACAACAGTATCAGATTAAAACTACTACATATTATTATTTATTGTTGTCCATATATTTTCTATTTTATAATCCAGCTGTTACCGTGCAAAAAAACAGTGGTGGTTGGAAAAGTCAGGTAAGGAATTTAAAAGTGGGATTAACATTTTAAAAAACATTTGTCAAGTTTTTGTTTTTTTACTTCGTCATCTCATATTTCTCAGAGACATGAGGACATGCAGGTTTATTCTGGTGTCGTCTTCACCGTGATGACAACTGACAGCTGGACAATAAAGGATGCAGCAGCAGCAGAGAGAGAGAGGATCTATGTGGCTGTCAAGGCTTTTGGGTTGGATTAGAAAGTTAACAGGTCTGTTTGGCAACAGTTGGTTCTGTATGATTGAGAGGGTGTTAGATTGAAATAGATGTATTTAAATGAATTGAATGTAATATTGAAATTGTTGCATGTCATGCCCTGTCTCTCGACTCATCTCCTCTCATTTCTGTACTAAGATGAAAGGAGGCTCATGTTAACATCGATGATGGTTTGTGCACAAATGCAGTCAAAGTTGATGGAAAGTGTTTCCCAGATGTTAAATTTATTATGTGTTGATATCGGTCATCTTAACATCTCCAGCTGTTGCTCTTGTTTATATTTCACCTGATGCAAATTTTAAAAATACACCACAGAATTATTTCTTGTGTGTGTGTATATATATATTGCTTTATTTTGTTTTATAGTTTATCCTATTCTTTGCTGAATTCAGTTCAGTTACCTGTATGTTTTATGTGTGTGTAGCATGAAGGGACTACAACTCTCATTTCATTGTGCAACTTTGTGTGGTATAATGATAATAAATTACCTTGATACCTTGAATCCTGGAAGTCTATCCAATATTTAAATATTACAACAAACATTGTGCATCAACTTAAAAACACTGATAAATTCATGGGGATGTGACAGGTACACTGTGTGTTCAGTTCTTAGAACGAGTGGTGGTGGAAGAAGTACTGAAAGCTGGTACTCAAGTATTGTCACATTACTAAAACAGGTGTTAGAAAACTACTGAAATAAAAGTACAAGATATTCTTTTCAAAAAACACTCAGAGTATTAGTTATTTTTTAACCAATTAAGTTTTAAACATTATCAGTAGTAGTTTCTGTCTTTACAAATCTTCAGTCTAAATTACTCCAAACTCCTGCTCTGTTCTGTTCAGGTGTATCGGTCACTGCAGTCTTGGTTAATCCGCTTTAATGAGCACTAGTATCTACATATCTGTATCTCAGCATTTCATAAAATTTTGTGAAAAAAAAGAATTAAATTGTTATTTTTAAACTTCAGACTGTTAACAGACATCAACAGTTGTATATATTTTTCATGTATGTGTATTATATTACGTGTGTCCTGTCCAGATGAATTAAAAGCATTGGTGGAATATTTATCACACACCTATATATATATATATATATATATATATATATATATATATTATTCTAGTCTATTCTTTGCAGATCTGTTGAGATTGATCAGGCTTTATAAGTATAATAATAATCCCCCCCCCTTTCCTTATTAGTGAGATTAATTTCAATTTCAATTTATTTATTTGAAGGGACAGTGCAAGTTGATGAACGTCATGTACAGAGTGCAGAGACATAAACAAGCCAGATTGTAGCCATAGGCTAATTTCCATCTGTTGTCCCCTGGCAGATGTTCCCTGAATTACAAAATATAAAACATAGTAAAAAATACTTATCACATTATTATGACGGGAGAACAAATACAATTTACAATTATATTAAAAGACACTTTAAAAGACACACACGAGACAGCCGTGCGAGACACCCACACCCACATGCTTTTAACTTCAATGTTCACACTTTATTGCTGATAGATAATATGTTCAAAGATCACTTTACTAATCCACACTAATGTGTGGGGAGAAGACTTTACATAAATTAAGGTGTTTTGTGGTTGTGGAGATGTGTGTGTGTGTGTGTGTGTGTGTGTGTGTGCACAGTGTTTCTTGTGCATTCAGACCTATTTTGCCACAAACTTTATGCTTCAATCAAGTTTTAGCTGGTCTAAGGTGCAAGTGGTTTTTACTCTGCACGAGAGCACAAGATAGCAAATGTGCCTGGCCATGCCTTTGTTTTGCTTTCATTTTTACACCTCCCGCCCATGGCCACACAGACCAAGTACAAGTTCATTTGCTGTCTTGTAGAAGTGGCACAAAAGGTAACTTCACCGGTGTAAGATGGCGAAGACACCTGCGCCTCCAGCACAACCACTTTGCACCGGGTGTAAGATAGGGCCTGTTGACAGACAGTCGACTACCTGATGTCACTATTGGGTGTCAGTTTGGAATAAAATGCAAAAACTATTACATGTGAGTACTCTAACTGTAAATTGAGTTCCCTTGTAGAGACCTGGGCGGCAGTTCACAGGCCATGCTCTGTCTACAGAGAGAGGTGTTGCTGAGTGTGGTAATCTGCTCTAACAACAGTGTACACGCAAGGCCGGATTAACCATATGGGCAACTGGGCGATTGCCCAGGGGCCCGCGACCTCTAAAGGGCCCAGGGTAGTGAGAGCATAAGGAAAATATCTGGTTATTTCTTGCTTATAAGTTAAACTGTCCGCCGCCCGGAGCCGCTTTTTACGCGACAAAGTGCCGTTTTAAAAACGCCCGTTTTTTACGGCGTTTTAGAGAGGCACTTGAACGCCGCTTTTTACGCCGTCATAAACGTCTATGAACGGCGCGATTCGCTGCGTTTTTCCAGATGATAATGAGCCCTGCTCTCTGTTTAACACAGCCAATAACTTCAATGTTTCTTAAACCAATCAGCAGAGAGCACAGCCAGACCACAACAATCGATCCGCGAGACTGGCCTGCTCCGCTGCTCTTAGAGGAAATTTCAGCAATTCAGAGGATTTAATACTGAACTGATCTGATCTGATGAAAGTATAATCGCCGTGGCAAGATATGCTGTGCTTAAACTATGTCGGTATATAAAATAAATAAACAAAACCTTAATACCGTGAACCAACCATAGCACTGCCTCTGCCAGAGAGGCTATGTGTATCACGATCTTCATTTTTTTCCATCCCCTTTGCAGCACTTATGTGGTTGGCCTCTAGCTCTGTGTCAGTAATGCCTCCAATGATTTTCTAAATGTACGAAGTCCAAATGTATTACTCGTAATATAATTTTCCATTTATTAGTTTTGGTTTTCTTATGTTTTTATGTCACAAATAGGCCTATCTGAACAATCTCTTGCTAAAACACTTTTCTTGAGATGCTATTCGTTACACTTACTCTCGTGTTCACCAGTAATCACTGGCACAATTTCTAATGTAATAAATTGCAAGTTTAGCCACATCTGTTCTCTGCCAACTGGTGTGGTCATTAAGTGGTGTTACACATTTGAACCACAGGGTGGCAGCACTGGTTAAAACAACTGTTCAGCTCAGCAAATGTGGAGGTTATCCAGTGGTCCCAACGTGTTCTTCTGTAAGCATTCGACATATATTTGGCCAAGTAAAACCCTTTTTCACTAAACAGGTATGTTAGTCTAGTCATCAGACATTAAAAAAACAAGCCAGGGCATTTCCTGGTCATTTGAATGAAGAGCTTATGTCAAAGTCCCATGATAACATGGGCAGTAAAACACAAATGCATTTGATTTTCCACCTCACACCAGTGACAGGTGACATTTTCTGTTCTCCTCTGGAATTTAATGGAAATGTCCAGTTTCAACCGCCAGAGGCAAGATAACATGTTGGGACCAATGGAAAACCTACCTACCTATTGCTGAGCATAACAGTTGTTTCAACCAGTGCTGCCACCCTGTGGTTCAAATGTGTAACACCATGTAGTTCTAT
>JAJHUR010083111.1:0-13903 GCA_027495735.1 Lutjanus campechanus
AAAACAACTCTTTCCCTGCCCTCCTCTTCCACCTCGTCCCTCTCTTGATCATGCAAAGAGATATTTTGTCCAGACAGCTATGGTGCGCAGAATAATCACAGTAATGACTGCACAGCAGACAGACGTAGGCCACCGCAGGACTCGTTCGTGCACTGAGGCATTATTTCCACCTCCCTGCTGTGTGCTCCACCCTGCTGCTGCCACCTGTGAGCTTCACTGAATTCCAGCTCACTCCCTGTTGTGGGATTTGATGCCAGTCTTGTTTGCTTTGCAATTAACAGTGTGTATCTAATTAATATTTATAAAGCTGCTGATGTGTACCACAGGCTACACACGTTTTAAATTTAATTTATTTTTAAATAATAATTTGCACAGTAAAGACTTTCGATTCAAGGTGTATTAGAGTAGATTACAAGAGATGTTTAATAGTTAATGTCTTAATAGAGTCCCATCAGACCTTCTTCCCAGGTCATTAGGAGAAACATTCACCTGGTCACTATCTTCATGATGTCATAGCTGCCAGTAGAAACCTGTGTTTTAACAAACAATAAAAGTCTTTAGTTCTGACAGCAGATGTTCTTATGTCAAATCAGGAAAAGCACAGGTGTAACTAACTGAGTTAACGATGGCTCAGTACCAGTGTTGGGTGTAACGCGTTACAAAGTAACGCGTTACTGTAATAATATTACTTTTTTCAGTAACTAGTAGTTGTAAGGCATTACTCGTCTGAAAATGGTAATATTATTACAGTTTTTCCGAGCTAGTTACTTGAGTTACATTTGGGGAGAAAGCTGCTCTCCACCGCTTGTAACTCTACCTCCAACTTGAAAAAGCATCTGGAGCGACAGCGCGGACACATCAAGCTCGTTGCGAAGCGACGGAGTGACATGAACGAGCAGCCCTGCAAGCAGCAAAAACTTTCATTTGAACAACATCAAAATCCGAGATAAATAAGCTTGTTGCCTCGTACGTAGTAGAAGAAATGTTACCTCTTTCTACCTGTCTTTTCGAAAGATAATCGGCAAAATAAAAAATAAAAAAATAAAAAAATAAAATAAAAAGTTAATACTTGTTTGTACTTGATTGCACAAGTACAGTTTGTGCTAGACAGTGCCAGTCTGTTGTTGGCGTAATAAAGACCCTAAAGAACACTCCTCCTTTGTCTGTTCTCCCTCCATCTGATGCATCTCAGGCAATTATAAAGTAATTAAGAAAAAAAATGTAACTAGTAATATAACTAGTTACTTTCTCCAGGGAGTAATAAAGTAAAGTAAGGCATTACTATTTTTGAGAGTAATATGTAATACGTAATATATTACTTTTTTGAGTAACTAGCCCCAACACTGCTCAGTACAGTGAGTCTAGTGAGAGAATTACACCTGTGCTTTTCCTGCTGTGAAGGTCGAAATATCTGCTGTGAAAACAAGAGTTTATTTCATCACTTCGTGGCTCAAATGTACTTTTGACTAACTAACTGACAGCTGAATTACATTAAATACTGAAAGACGATTACATACTATGTGCACCTTCACCATCTGCCATAATGCAGGTAGAGAGAAGCAGAGATGTTTCTGGTTAAGATATAATAGTAACAAGTCACAGTCACAGACAAACTAATGAATTATTGTACCATCCTATATTTTTAATCTAAAACAGATTGACATACTTTTAAGGGTTTGATACAATGATAGGTTTAGATTAAAGTTTGGGACTCAAGAATTTTGAGGTGCAAAATTGTAGGGGTATCCTGTACTAATGATGACTGGTGGAATATAATACAATACAATACCAATAGATTTTGAATTCTTAAAATATAATCTATGTATTATACATTATAGACTGTGGGGAACTGGGGTCTGTAAAGATGAAGTTCTGGGTGAGTTCAGCCAATAACAGACAAAGAGAGATGTCTCATTGTTGGTCCATACAGTCAACCAAGCTTAAAGAAATAAAAAGTGGGAACATATGTCTGTATGTTTCAGAGTGTAATAACCTTCTTGTTGATTCATTGTTATTCAGATTAGCTTGTTACCTCAGTTCCCCTCACAGCAGAACCCTGCAGAAACCTGTGTTAGCTTTGTTACCACCAGAGTATTGCCTTGTATTGCAGCTGACAGGTGCGACTTTGTGTTATCAGACTGCAGTAGATACTGGATGGTCATGTTTCATACAGAAACCCTCAGGCTGAATCATGGGAGCAGACTGAACTTAGAGCCTGTGGCAACATCTCATAGAGAGGAACTGTTCTCTTGGTGTGTTTGTGTGTGGGTGTTGTGTGTGTGCTGCACTGTGTGTATAGTGGAACAGGAACCATCATGGGTGACTAACACAGGTCAGCTGCAGGTTTTGGTTTTTGATTTGATTTGATTTAGCACATATAAACAAAACACAAACTAAACAATATAAATAATAGCAAGAAATGCAAGGGAGACTAAAAGCCTATAAAGCTTATCATGGGTATCCTCAAGTTACGAACTGAAGCAAATCAAAACTCAATCACAATCACTGATTACAATTTTGAGTCTAAATATCTAGATTCAGAACCTCAACTCCCTTTTTATAGCATAAATCCCAAACAGATGGACAGCAATATGAAAAGAGAAAGGAAAAAATTAAACAAATAAACTAGTAATACAAGGAAAAAACAATACAGATGAAAAAAAACAAAGCAATGACAACAACAAAATCTCTTCACATATACAGTATATATGTATATACATACAGTATATATATATATATATATATATATACTGTATATATATGTATATATATATATACACACACACACACACACACACACACAAAATACACAAATATCTCAGAAGTGTAAACTTCAACCAATGCCAGTTCTAAGATTTTCTGAAAAAGTGCTTTTCAGACATTTTTTGAACACTGACAGGGTCTGACTCGGGAGCTGATTTACATCATTCCACAACATGAGTCCTATATATCTTACAGAAAACTGGCTGTAACGTGTTTTAACATAAGGAATGTGAAGGTGACTAGATTGTCTGGTTTTAGCTCGCAGGGTAGCAGTCTTATGAACAACTTGGTAAACAAATTCACATATTTGAAGTCTGTTAATCTCAAATATGGACAAAATGTTCAGCTGAGGAAATTAGAAAATGTCATAGCTCCAGTGTACCATTTCTGAGGAAGTAAAAGTGGCCTGATAGATGAGAAATGTGTACTGGCCCATACAATATTAAAATAGGAATATGGGTATATTAAGCTGTAATAAGGTGTAAGAAAAGTCTTAATCATGTTCAAGTGTTAATCATGTTGCAGCAAAAATTATAGTTAGTTTTTTTTAATGGTGAGAGACAATTTATTAGCCTTGAACCAATGTGCAACCTTAGACACCTCTGCAATGACTGATTTCATCAAAATTTAAAAGTTTTATGGGACTGAAACACACTGGTATCATCTGCAAATTAGAATATAGTTTTGGAAACAAAGGCTAAATCATTTATATAAATCAGAAAAGGATGGGGGCTAAGGACTGACTCTTCAAGGTCTCATCTTATATCTGGTTTTCCTGTTTTAAACTTTCAGTCTATTCATTTTTAACTTCCATCATCATCTCCACTATCAGTCAAACAAAACACATGAACTAAACTGCTCTCACATTTTATTAAATCACCTCAAATAGTCATTGTGTTGTCTTTACTATCTCCTGCTCATCTGTGTCCATCAGTAATATTGGAAGTAACAGTGCCGTTCATCTCTAATGAGTGTTCATGCTGAGCTGTTTGTAGCTCTGAGTTTGATCATAGTTTGTAGCTTCCAGCTCTGGTTGCTTCCAAGCCGGCCAGATCTGCCCAGATATCAGGCTGAAGGAGTGCAGAGACAACAATGAACAGATGGACACAGAGATAGATGGAGAGATTAAGATGAATGAGTGAAAATAGTTTTTTTTAGGAGTTGGTACTGAAGTCAGTAGTGTTGTCTGCTGACAATAATTTCTCTCAATGAATGTTCCTGTAGGGCCTTTTTCACACTTTGACTTGTCATATCAAAATTACACTGACATGCAGCCATTGTTAATGTCATTAATTACAGCTGCTGTTTTCCTGCTGTGGCTACTCTCATTTTAGAGGTTCCCCCAACTGCAGCTGTGAGAATGCAGCTCTCCTTAGCTGAATTTAAAGGACACAGTCATTTACTTTGCAGGCTTCACTATCCCATAATTGGCTGTGTGATAATTCTGCGGATTAACGCTTGTTCTGATGGTTCTGTGCTCATGTCATATAGGATCTACGGATGGTAGAGATAGGAACGAGTCCCATGTTTACAACTTGCTACAATGAGTTGGTCATGTGAGGGTTAAAAATACAAACTGGTAATCATAGCAATATTTCTAATGGCACATGACAGATCCTTTATACTTTTCAAAAATAATTCACAATAACAATGTGTATTTTTCACCAAATGGAAAAGTTCCAAGGCCAAGGAAAAATCTTTACCAATTATGTGTGTATGTGTGTCTGGGTGGGTCTGTGCTTCCTTTCACACACACACACATAAACATGCACAGTCTCTCCCTCAGGCACCCACATTCAGTTTGAGAATGCAAATAGAAACTAACAGATTAGCTGAATCATTTTGACTCCCCCTAT
This sequence comes from Lutjanus campechanus, assembly GCA_027495735.1. Taxonomy (NCBI): domain Eukaryota; kingdom Metazoa; phylum Chordata; class Actinopteri; order Lutjaniformes; family Lutjanidae; genus Lutjanus; species Lutjanus campechanus. The sequence continues at coordinate 4,620 of JAJHUR010083111.1, forward strand.
TTAAGTTCCATTGTTTGACACCCAATTATAATGTTGCCAGAGACCTTTAAGTTATTAAGAACAGCCTTCACTTTCAAACATGGTTTTATTGGCTGAGCCACTCATCCTGTCAGCTCAGCTCACTGCAATCTGAATGCTAATGCTCAGCCATGACGAGTCCATTCAACCTTAAAGGGCTTTTTCCTGTACTGTGATGAGAGTAACACCACTCCTCAATCACTTTCTACAATGTCTGAAATGACTATAACTGGACTATGTAACAGGATGATGTCATGTCATGTAGACTACCCTGCAAGCAAAGACACAGTCCAGTATTTTAACCCCTAACTAACTACATTTATGTTTAAGTGCATTCTTGTAAAATGTGTTCCACCAAGAAACACCTCATCATATTTTATGTTTTACAAAATCAGAAGTGGCACATGAGGAAATAGACCCCGGGGTGAAAAATACCAACGTACTCCTTTAATAGAACATCTGTGACTCTGCCAAAAACAGCAGCTTCCTACACATTTCAACACTTGATGTCCCACTGAGACACCAGATGGACACAGTTTGATTTGTCACAGTGGTGTTCAGAGGAGATCATTTCATGATTTAGGTAGGCTAAGTGTGTGTTTGTGTGTTTGCGTATGTACTATTATTGTGATGGTGCAAAGAGGGTAAAATTGTACTGTATCAAAACAGAAGATTTAAAAATTCTCTAATGTGATTAGATGTGTTGTCTCTGCTACTGTTAAGATCTTGTAATCCTCTGGATTCGACTTCTATCACAGCAGTATTCATGTAATAATTCTTCAGAGTTGTACAGAGGCTGAACTGGACTGCATCTCTTTGTCAGAGCGAGGTGACGAAGCCTTCTGAAGAGTGCTTGGCTGCTGGTAGAAATGACTGTTAAGTGTTTTTGTGTTCCCATCGGTCCATAATCAGTCCTCCCGCATTCACCAAAAACTCCAAATGGAACTTATTCAAGGACAAATTCAAGTGGAACAGAGTTTCATCACTCAGCCTGCTGACTTGTTCAGAGAGGTTTGAAGAATCAGATCAATAACTGATTGTTTTCTCAGCTTGTTGACTCTCTTCTTCATCTGTTGTTAAATTATCAGTTTGTCATAATGTGGACTGTTAAAAGCTCCATCTTCAGCAAATAGATCTCCAACCTCCAACACTTTCTAATGAAGAGTCAGTGATGGGCAGCTGAGTGGAATCAAACAAAGAGATGAAGTTGTGATGGTCGCCTCCACACTTCACACACTCTACTTACACAACTGCAAAGCAAGTGGAGTGTGTGCAATTGTGTGTGTGTGTGTGTGTGTGTGTGTGTGTGTGTGTGTGTGGTCAGTGTGTTTGCAGTGAAGCAGTTTCATGGTCCGACACTGACAGCAGGATTCATCAGAACAAATCCAACACATTTCATTCAGCAGCACAAACGTGATGTTTCACATGGAGGCTCTCACTCTGTCTGCCTCTCAGCAGGTTCACTGCTGGACAGGAAACAACATCAACCAGTCACAAGTGTCTGCCTTTAAACATTATAATAACATGAATATAGCTTTTTACAGCAGCCACACTGATATGAAATAATAGGATAAACACAGGTGTTACCAATGATACTAATTAAAGTATCACTGGAAAAGGTCCTAATTAGTATCATTGGTGGCACCTGTGTAAATAAAGCTGCTGTGAAAAAGGTCTAAGATGAGCGCTGGTATGGAATATTTTTATATTAAGAAAACTTATCATTTTCTTCTTTTGACATGTAATTAAATTTTTTTTAAAAAAGGTCCCTGTAGTGCATCTATAGGAGCTGATTAGTCCATCTGTTAGAATTCGATGGGTAGAGAGTCTAGTTGGTCTCTCTGGAGAGATCCAGTTATCTGTGTGCATACATGTGTGGTGTTTTACACCAAAAATCCTGACAGATTTATTGTAGATTTATTATAGTTTCCATAGATTTTTAACTCCAGCTGCAGTATGAGCATCCACAGAAGATCAAACTTGTTTTACAGAAATATGCTGAGAGCAGATGGTGAGATTTTATCTTTAAATGTGCCAATATTTCATTATATCATATCATTATACATGTTAATAACATTTTTTATATATAATTAATATATTGCAAGCAACCTAAGTGTTTTAAAGGGTTAATTCAGATTCACCTGAGTCACACAATAACACAAACAAGCTAATCTACTGAAGCAGTGGTAGACCAGCAACTTCTGTGCTCTGTAAGATAAAATTACTGTTTTTGCAAAAGGAGTCTGGTTGAACAAATAAGAATGATAATTGGCTTAAATAATGGTGGTTTCCCATCAGAAGAGGCTATCTGACAGCAAAGCAAAGCACTGAAAATATTCAACTATAACTATACCAAACACTGAGACTGATATTGATTTTTTTTATAGGCTTTTTTCGAAGTGGCTATTGTATGTTTTGCTGCTGACGCTGTCCAGAGCAGCACATTATTTACCCTAGGTAGTTAAGTACCTCAGACTACCCCACTTAAAAAAATCTGAACTATCCCTTTAAAGCAGACCTCTCTATTCTAGATATACACTATATGACATCTCCAAACCTCACCACATCACAGTGATGTTATCTGGATGCAAAGATAACACCAACCCTGTAAAGGGGAAACAGATTACATGGAGTCAGTTGTTCAGTGTTATCTGTTCACCACCGTATGATCTGATTGAACTGTTGACTCAACTGACTGGTGTCACATAAGAAAGATAATGTTTCATGAATCAGTGCTGAATTGTGTAACATATGGACGGGTTTCACTTTCCAACACAGTAGCAGCTCTGCTCGGTAAACAGCAGTCAGCAGTGATGATATGTTCTATTGAGGAGTTTAATTGTTTGATAATTGTGTTCAGATAAAGCTGCACAGTTGATACTTGGAGATAAATGGATAATTTAATTTTACAAATAATAAATGTTTGTCCACCAGGTGTTTTCTGTAATGTCACTCCATTAAGAGGGCTTAACTTGCTTTTGGATCTTTTCCCTCACACAGATGAAACAAGCTGCTTGTAGCCACATGTTCTATTATATTTGTATTTTGTGCATTTGTGTCCTCAGTTTTGTTTCCATTTAGTTTACACCTGTGTTTATTTTCCACCCATGAGACCTCATGGCTCAGGTGGACTGTGTTTGGACAGTTTATTTACATTCCCCACCTGTTCCACACTGCTCATTTGTATTTTAGTCACAGGGAAGAAGAACATTGTTTTCATTATAACATGCCAGCAGCAAGAGAAACAAAGCAAAGGTTAAACTGAATCCCATCAAAACAATCCAATGTAAAATATAGTTTGCTGTCACAGTTAGAGAAGTGACTTGATTTTTATAGGGAAGTCAAGTCTGGTTTCATGGTGAAGTCATCGGTCAGGTGGAGGAAATTAAAATTAGGGTTATTAAATTAGGGTTTTCATGGAAGTCTGAATAATAGTACTATAATGCCAGTCTTAAGTGAGCCACATCAGTTAACACACCGTAATCACAGAGCATCTCACAGCCCACTGTGGGAATTATGAACATCACAAATCATTTGGATACAGACTGAAAAGTAGGCAGGAAGAAAACAAAATCTGTTTGAATGATGGCTCCATGCAACAAACTGCAGGAATATGCAAAGCTTCCAGCAAACGACTGTCTGTACTGAGTAATAGTTTGTGGGCAGATGGTAGAAAATGATTTCACATTAGCTAGTGTCATTAATTTATTTGCAACATACTAAAATCTTACCAGTGTTGGAAGAAGATATTAACATCACACATTGCAAGAAACGAGACAGATGCACCAGTTTATTTTGGTCTACAATGTCAGGCAGTTTCTCCAGACCAATCCTCTGCATGTGAAAACACTCTTTCCTCATTACAGTACATTACACATTTGATAAACTGGAAACAGTGTGTTCTTGATTTTCCATTTCATCAAATCTGGTCTTGTTGGGGCTTTGGGAGACTTTGATTACGCCAGACCAGCAGTATAGAGGCATTTTACGTATTTTTCAGTAGTTTTTTTTCTGCTTGAAAAGTGGTCACCATTCACTTTAGTTATTTGGGAGATTTTGCGACACTGTTCTCCAGTGAAACAACAGTAGTGTTTTGTGGACTAAAAAACTATACCCCACCCTCAATCAGCATGAGGGTGAGATAATGACAGAATTTTTATTTTGGGGTGAACTATTCCTTTAAACACCAGAGTCAAACTGGAGTCCTGTAAGTTCGTAGCAAGGTTTGTTGTAGGCAACTGGATTTGATAGAGTTCTTGAAGACGTTTTGCCTCTCATCCAAGAAGCTTCTTCAGTTCTGACTGACTGGATTGGGAGTTCAGGTATTAAACCTCTTGGTGGTCATTAACACCTAGAGGGGCATGTGTCTCAAGTGCCCACCCTTCCATTGTGTGGACCTTGGGTTTCACCTGGGGGGAGGTGTGAAAGAGTCATTAAGGTCCCTGCCACCATGTGTCTTGTTGGAGTCACATGATTTCAGGTGGGTATCCACCTGTCTGGGGAGTGATCTTAAGACTGCATTGTATGTGGCAGATAAATTATGTCTTAGACCACCTCCTCTGTTGAGAGATGGCCTTTTCAGGTTAACAAAAATGGCTTCTTTTACTACTCTCTCAAACCATCTGTCTTCCCTGGCCAAAATATGGACATTGCCAACTTCAAAAGAGTGACCTTTAGCTTTCAGGTGCAGATGGACTGCTGAGTCCTGACCTGAGGAACTGGCTCTCCTGTGTTGAGCCATGCACTTATGCAGTGGTTGTTTAGTCTCCCCAATGTACAGGTCTGTGCACTCCTCGCTACACTGGACGGCATACACTACATTTTCCTGCTTGTGTCTGGGCGTTCTGTCCTTGGGGTGGACAAGCTTTTGCCTCAGGGTGTTGCTTGGCTTGAAATGCACAGGAATGTGATGTTTGTTAAAAATCCTCCTGAGTTTTTCTGAAACGCCAGCAATGTAAGGAATAACAATGTTTTTCCTTTTGATGTTGTTTTCCTCTCTCTCAGACCTGTTTCTTTTGCTGGTTTTGACAAAGGCCCAGTTTGGGTATCCACAGGTTTTGAGAGCTGCCCTGATATGCTTTTGTTCATTATACTTACCTTCAGTACTGGTTGGAATGTTCTGATGAAGGGTTCTGATGACCCCTAGTTTGTGTTCCAGTGGGTGGTTTGAGTCAAAGAGGAGATATTGGTCTGTGTGTGGGTTTCCTGTATACGTCGATGTTGAGGCTTCTGTCCTCTTCAATGTGCACTGCACGATCCAAGAAGGCCAGACTGTTGCCTCGGACATCCTCTTGGGTGAATTTGATGTTTGGGTCCAATGCATTGATGTGGTCCGTGAAGGCTTCAACCTCCTGTGTCTTGATTTTGGCCCAGGTGTCATCAACATACCTGAACCAGTGGCTTGGAGGTGTCCCTCTGAAGGAGTGCAGGGCTCTGCTCTCTACTTCTTCCATATAGAGGTTAGCCACTATCGGAGACACAGGTGAGCCCATGTTTCTGTCTATAAAAACCTTCGTTGAACTGGAAATTTGTGGTGGTCACGCAGAGGTCCAGCAGGACACAAATGTGGTCCGTGGTGAGGTTGGTTCTATTGGGCAGATTATTGTCCTGCAGCAGTCATTTTCTTACTGTCACAACTGCTTCTGCCGTAGGAATGCATGTAAAAAGCGAGGTAACATTGTAGGACACCATGCTTTCATCTGGGTCCAGTTTTATTTCCCTGATTTTGGTGGCAAAATCCTGTGAGTTCTTGATGTGATGTGGAATGTTTCCAACCAAAGGAGGCAAAATCATGTAAGTTGAACTGTCCTACCAGTCAGCACCATGGACAGAGACCGAGCAGCAGCAGAGCACAGAACCTGGTTCAGTGTGGAGACAGAGCTCAACACAGAAGACTGCTGTGATCACTACATTAATGAACTATTATCAGTATCATATTATAACATTTTTTTAAATTAAATTCAGCATTCCTTCAGATTGAACAAGTCGCTGCTGCACCGTGCATTAGCAACTATCTGTTCTTCCATATATTTTTTAAATACTGACTTAAATTGCATACTTTCTTTAAAAAGTTGGTCACTTTTGTTATTTTCTCTGTTAACTCTGTTATGTTCAGTTCTCCTGTGTTGCAGTCCTGGTCACAGCTAAACTTGGCTGTTGGCTCTGGGATGCTATATTTCTCCTTCAGTACACATGCTCTATGCCAGCTGCTTCTTTTCACCTGCCAGAAAGGAGCTGCACCGGAGCATAATGTCCTCACACATGCACATTTACTGCAGAAAAAGTCAGGGGGCTGCCAAAGTCATGATGATTCATCCTTTCAGTCCATAAATATCTACCAGAATGCAGAAATAGAGCTGTCAGATAGCTTCCCATTGACCAGTGTTGGTTTCTTCACAGCAGGTCCGACTCTTGCCAGTTACTGTAGGATGAAGAAAGTCTGACAGTCAAAGTTTACTGCTTGATTTTCCATCCGTCAAGTATCAAAATGCAGCTCAGAGCAGATCTGCATTGATCGAACTTCTAAACCTGACACCACATTACACAGCTCTCTCTGCACTCTGAGCTGTGACCTCCAGAAGTGGATCATTTACAGTAAAGTTGCAGAAACTCTGTGGGACTTGTACTCTGATGCTAATGGCTCTTGGAGCTCCAGTTTCCTCTGCTGTTGGTCTCTGTCCTGAATAAAGAGCTCCTCTGTCTATTTCTAGTGACTTCATCCCAGTGGTTTCCATCACAGCAGACCCCCAGCTGATTACCTGTGGCTCTACTGAGAGCGTTGATTTATGGCTGTTTGGTTCTTATTATACTTGAGTTCTCTGCTGAAACACTGCAGCTCTCAGCCGGCATCCAAACGTGTGAAAGCTTCCCTAAAGACTTTGGTTTGATAACAGTTTGCCTCTGACAGAGAGCCAAATATCTGTAGAGCAGAGCATCACTTTCTGGTTCAGACCCAGTTTGAAGTGTTTTGGTCTGAAGGAACTAAGGCTATATCTACAAAAATAAAATTAATGAAGAGTTTAGATAAAAGCAGAAATGAAGAAGATTCTCTTTCCACTTAACTACCTCTCCATTACTGTAGTTCCTTTGCTGTGAACAGAGAGCCACCAGCTGCAGCGTTTATTCATAGATGAGTTAGTGGAGGAAGGAAGATGATTGACAGCCAGTTAAAAAAATAACAATGGGATGTTGTTGTGACTGCTGGTGTCAGTGTTCAACCGACTGGAACAAAAACAACAGATAAAGAAAAAAACAGCCACTGAGTTGGTGGATCATTAATTCAGAACTGCAATCAGTAAAAGACCTAAATGTAGCAGTAAAAAACAGATCATTGATTGGACTGAAAGGACAAAATCAATAACTGAATTGTCAAATTGTGCAGTAGTATGTTCATTTTAGTTTTATTATCCTCAACCCAAATCACTAAACAAAAGTTATGGTTTGGACAAAAAGTTGTGGGACAGAAATTCTTCATAAAACATGAAAATGTATTCTCTGTGAATTTACTGGCCTTGAAATGATGCCACATTTGTAAAAGTGAAGTGAAGGTAAAGCATAGAATAAAAATCTGACACAGAGTTTCTCTAGTGAATGTTAGAGTGTGTTCAGTTTGCATGTCGGTATAAAACATGCAGGTGATCCTTGATTAAACCTGTGGATCAACTGTATGTAGCTGTTTGGATCGACCACAGTTCCTCAACTGTCTGAACAGAGAAGCAGAGACCTCAGCTGTTCTCCTGATGATTCTTTTGTTGAGTCTCTGCAGACTTGTTAGCTTGTTCACTTCCACATCTCCTGTCAGACCAAATCCTCTCTCACCATCAATCCTTTTCATCATCCTGAAATGAGTGATGGGTTGCAGTCTTTGTTTTCATCTTTGTCTTCTGTTTGTGAGGCCTTTGAAATGAACAACAGAGCTCTTTCAAAGCAGCCACATAGACATTAAACAGTAGGGTGAACACAGGTGTTACCAATTACACTGTTAAAGGATAACTTCGGTATTTTTCCCCTTCCTTTCCTGCCCTATTTCCCCATGTGTATGTGTGTGTATGATAGACAGCTGCAACTCGTTTTAAAATTGGTGCGGTATTGAGGGAGGCAGATGCAGCCGGCAGCTGCGAAACGAGTTATAACGGTAGATATCGGGGCAAATTGGTCCATCAAAGTTTGTGCATTAAACGTGCTTTTTTCACCACAGACCGGATCAGATCGCCAGTGTAATCTCTGTCAACAGCATGCTTCAGTGTGTGATGACATCTCGCGGGATCTTTGTTTGTTGCCAGAAGAAAACAGGAGTCATGCTGAGAGCCACTCTGAGCGGAGTTAGCTGTCCCGGAGTTCAGCTGAAAGTTTTACTGCAACTATTGAAAACAATGGTTCGTGTTTTTGCGGCAACAAAGTGCAAGAACAGGATGTCGTGCAACACCCCGTACAGCTTTTACAGGCTGACTTTGTTGCACAGCAACATGCTGAAGTTGTGGCTAATTGTGCTACAACTGGATGCTAACGCTCCTGTCCAGACACTGCGCCTGGCAGACCATCGGGTCTGCAGTGCACACTTTTCTCAAGATGACTACTGCCAGCCCAAGAAGAGAAGACATCCAATCCTTAAACACTTCACCAAACACACCTCAAGAAAACAGCTGTCACACTCGCTGCAACGAAGACAGTCTTAAACAAGCAAAGATCCCGTGAGATGTCGTCACAGAGTGAACAGTAAGAGAGACGCTTTGCATACTGTTGACAGAGATTACACTGGTGATGTGAGCTGGACTGTGGCGAAAAAAAGCATGTCTAATGTACAAACTTTTACGGACGAATTTGCCCCAATATCTACCGTTATAACTCGTTTCGTGGCTGCTGGCTGCATCCGCGTCCCTCAATACTGCACCAATTTTAAAACGAGTTGCAGCTGTCAATCATACACACACATACACATGAGGAAATAGGGCCCAGGTTGAAAAATACCGAAGTTATCCTTTAAGGTTTCGTTACATTCAGGTCAGACAGAGTCAGTGTTTGCTGCTATGTGTATGTTGGCAGGTATCACTGGTATCACCTGTGTTTACCTGACTATTTCATATCAACATGGCTGCTGTGTAAAAGGTCTGTGAAAGTGATATTCCACTTTGTGAGAATAACCCACTCAGTATGTACTCACCACTATGCCGATATGATGATGGGTGAAGGTCTTCAGTTCACAAAACAATCCTGGAGTTTTAGGAGAAGCAGGGTAGCAGCCTCATCCAGTACAATGGCAGTAACTG
>JAJHUR010083113.1:0-25581 GCA_027495735.1 Lutjanus campechanus
ACATACACACACGAACGCCACAAGCAGCATGTCAAGTTCCTCTTGAGCAAAGCTACTGTCACTGCTTGTACCCCAGAGCCAGCTACTCTATAAGAGCATCAGCAATTTAAGAGAGAGGTGTGTGTGTGTGTGTGTGTGTGTGTGTGTGTGTGTGTGTGTGTGTATGCGCACGCACATGAGCATTTTAATGCATGTGTCTGCAGTGTGTTGGACAGCCAGCCAAATGAATCAGCAAGGCAAAGCCACTCCCCTGGCCTTTACAGCGAGACCTCTTTTAAAAACATTAACGCCTTACTGAAACCCGAACATCCATAATTTAACACAGGCTCACTCACACACACACACACACACACACGCACACGCACACATAGACACTTGGCTTTTAATACATATTCAGCACAGACACAAATTTAATGTTTAAACTTATCTTTCAAAAGGTATTGTGAGATAAGAAACAGATAAAGGGCATGTGGGGGTTGAGTGAAAGGACGAGAAATTGAGCGTTGCTGTCTTCTGGAGGACACAGTATTACCAATTACTTTTTTTATTTTTAACTCATCAGACAGAGCATTCATAATGAATATACCCCCAAAACAATCACTGTTGAGATTATAGTCATGCTAATAAAAATGTCCTTGGCCATATAAGATGGGTTACCTAGACTACCAGTGTTGAAGACAAACACTTGCATGTTATTGTGCCACTGCAGTCTCAACAGTTGCTCTTGCGTTTGTCCTGAACATTGCCAATAAATACAGATTTTTAATCCATAAGACTAGCATGTGAATGCAATTTGTATAAGTGAGTATTGAATGAATACTGCATCAGTAAAAATGCACGTTATTCTAGAGATTTGTGATGATGGATATGTCCTTTTGAGGTTTGTTATGACTGAGTATGTCACCTTGGTTGGATGTATTTGTTGGAATTAAGGTCAGACAGAAAAGGAAAACATGATCTTTAATTCTTTATGGTACAAGTCTGGTACAGGTGATTCTTATGTGGTGATAAATGTGCTGATTTTAGATTTTTTTTTGTGTGTGTGTCTGTGTTTGAATTGTTTTCATTTTGCTTTAGTGGTTATTATAAAATAGTGACACCAGAGTAGACACCAGGAAGCAAAAACCAGCGAGAACAAGGGGACAGATTTATTCATACACAGCATCCAGTTGTCAGCAGCACCGTGGCTCTAACCTGTGATAATAGAAGAGCTTGATTCAGTGATTAGGTTTTGCACATTTTAATCTGACGTTAATGATGTTGCATAACAGTATCTGTGCTGCTTCTGCATTTGCTAAATTGGTTGAAGTAGCCATATATTGGAAACTACACGACTGTAAATCTTGCGTATAATGATCTAAACTCCAATCTCTGTTCTCGATGCACTGATCCATGCAAGGCATTTTTGATCATTGTCAGGAAACGCAAACATTTTTATTTTCGAGCTTGCAGCTCGAAAATAGCTGAGTGGATGTTCTCAAGGATTTTCAGCCCTCTTCTAGCAACATATAAATATTGGTATGGTGTACATAATATAGTTTAGACTGAGTACATTAATGCACAACAAGCTTATAGATCCATGTGCTTTCAGTCCACATTACACAGGCTGCTGTGTATTTAGCTGCTGTACTCTATTAGTAGGCTGATAATATAATAGCGAGCACTGGAACTTATTTCATGGGAACATATACATTTCCAACTATGATGTGATTGGCCAACACACAGAATAAACAGCCGCACTGCTGTTTGCCAATACTGCTGTTAGAAATGATGATGATTATGATAATGAAGTCACATTGTCAGGCTAAAAAATGAAACCCACTTTTGAGGAAGATTTCTTGGAACAGAGTCCACTGGCAAGGGATGCGAAATGAGTTTCACATAGTCATTAGGAAGTGTGTGGAGTGTGTCCTGTTTAACGAAGGCAATATTTTTTGTCTTTGAAAATCATTCTGCTACAGAGCAGGTCTCAAAAACATTTTCATCCTGTTTTACAAGGTATATCTTTATCTTGGTAAAGGTCATGGAAGCTTTGTCAAACAATGATGGTTATGATCGATTATCAAATATTGATTAAATGCACAGATCAGTGTGTTTTAGGCCTTGTTTAACTTCTTTGAAGGGACTTGAGACAATTGGGGTTTTATCCAGAATTGTTTTACTTAAACAGTTTGAACTGTAGCATATTAATGTCTCTTTTGAATCAGATGCTGCTTATTCTTGCACTTTGTTGAAACAGAAAGTAACAAAAGGATTAAAGAGCAGCTCAACACCAAGTGAAAATCTTGTGCTAACCATGAGTTGGTTTGACTTCTCACCTTGTTGCAACGATGTCAAAGTGTACAGGATGTATCAGTGCACTGACATCACTGTTGGGTGTAGATACAAGTGCAAGAGAGCACATTTCTGATCACACCCATCAGTGATGCTGGGTGTGGACCGGAGATACAAAATGCTTTACCCAGAGAGGGCAGTGGAACATTTTGCAGCTTGGTGTTAAGTTATTTTCTTTAAATTTTGTTTTATAGTTGCCATTAGAAATGTACATGATTAATTATTGGTGTATAAAAGTAGTACATTTTCACACATGGAAATTTTAGTTAACTACATGGTAACAAAATGTTACATCTGTTCTGGCAGCTCACAAAAATAGTTAATAACTGCTTTGCTTTTTATTACTTTCAGTAATAGAAACAAAAAATCCAATATTGATTCTTAGCTTTGCCAGACAACCTCAGTTCTTTAAGTGCTCTTTTTACCTGGCTCACTCATTAACATTTGGATGAGTACATTTTTGAAAATAAAAAACTGAAACGCGTATCTGGGAGTGATTTTAGAACCTGACATTAATTAGCCTTCTCAACAAGGTTGCACAAACATATTTTTTTCATCCGAGAAACATTAACCCAAATTAGACATTTTTTACTCAGAATGATGCTGATACATGCTTTTAATATGAGCCACCTAGATTACTGAAATTCAAGTCTTAATGGTCGGGAATTAAATTACCATTAATTCAGATCACTGCAGCCAGGATTTTGAACAAGACCAAAATATAGAGGTCACATTACCCCTCTGCCTGCATAATGCACTGGCCACCCGTACCTTTTAGAACTGATTTTAAAGTCCTTTACTTATTTACAAAGCCTTCTAGCACCTTCATATATCAGTGACTGTCTTTTATTTATGTCCCAACAAGAGCTCTCAGATCTTCCACTGACTTTCTCTTTTAGAAGTTCCTAAAGTGTCCCACAAGAAATCTTCTGAGTCTGCTTTCTGTTTTTTTTTTTTGTCCCTAAACTGTAGAACAACCTCCCCTTGAATCTTAGAACAGCAAACTTTCTTAGAGAAAGAAGAACTATCATTTTTAATTTGCCACTTAATTTGGACATCGTACTTATCAGAGGCGAGGTGCTAGACAAATAATTGTATTTCTCCCTATTTTGGTAAAAGCTCCTAACAGTTTGTATTAACTCTATGTTAGCCAAACTTAAGACTCTTTTGTGTATTTCGTTTTAGTCAGAATTATCACTAATTGGGTTCAGTGACACAGTACCAACTGCCAACTATTCCTAAATATTCCAGAAGTTGACTTATAGATCAGTTCATTTTATTTATTTAATGAGCATCTTTTGGTAGAAAAAAAAGCACCAAGGTGGACACTTTGGGGCCCTCTAAATGAATTCTTCTGTCATCTGTTGTAAATTATGGATGCTTGAGAAAGTGAAGTTAATCATGTGAAGAGCTGGCCAACTGCACTTTCTTTGTTGTGTTTGCTGGGCCCAACAAGTAAGCTTTCATCCAGGGCCATGACTGTTAAATATTTTAGTTATTTGGAGCGTAAGATAAGATGATGCCAACACAGAATTTGCAGGCCTCTTTTTGCGCCACAAGCCAAACTAGGCTGAAGACACACTCAGCCTCTTCACACTTGCATGTATGCATACAAGGTATATCCCTGAATGACATACTGAATTTGAAGCAGTACACTGTTACATAGAAATGTTTGCACACACGCACACACACACACACACACACACACACAGACGCACACACTTCATCTGTTCGCGGCTCATGTCACAGATGACCTTCCTCTTTAGAGCCGTACTGAGTCAGTGGCTGGTGTTGTTGTTGTGCGGGACGCCACATTAGTCAGCTGGCACGACACAGCTGGGAAGTGCAGTGTCTCCTGCTCATTACGCTGTGCTCTCCTGTATGCCATTAACGGTCCCATTTTATCCATGGTTACTGTGCATAAAGAGTTGTACAGAACTGTATACGACATCACTAAAGCTCATTCATTCATTGCCTGCACTAAGCTCCCATTCAGGCCGACAGAGACATTTTGGTCAAATGATGGTTTATTAATGGCAAACCTTCACATCATTGTGTTAAGGTATTTGTTAGAAACAGAAAAAAACAAACAAAAAAATCAAGTTAGAGCAATCATGCAGTTTTGTATATATTGAGTGTACAATAAGTGGCTATTGAGGTAACTTTTCTTAAAAGATTCAAGTATATTACTATCTTCAGAAATGACACAACCTTTATGGTGAGTCCTTTAAATTTATACTGTCTCATAGATGCTTGCACAGAGTTATATAGGTGTGTGCTCTATTAACAATTTTAACAATTTAAGCCTCTGATATGGATGATATGCCTTCGACTATAATCTTGCCTTTATGTATTTGCTGGCTTCTACCTGCACAGTAGTTTGAGGAAGTATCTTTACATTGCTTTATTTCATCAGCTCCAACTGCACACTGCTCCACAGTGGTTCCTTGAAATTGTACTGGAAAATATTTAAAAATCAATCAATGAATTGGTAAATAAATAAGATATGAATAATCAGTGGATAAAATAAAAGACTATACCAGCTAGAAAAACAATTTTGTAAAAATAATAAATAGATAAATACACAATAAATACATAGATAAAGTTCAACTAGAGCCCAGGCTAAAACGGTGGGTCTTGAGTTCGCTTTTAAAAATATTTTTTATTTTTTATTTTGTAAATTTTATTTTACCTTTATTTAACCAGGAAGTCCCATTGAGATTCAGAATCTCTTTTACAAGAGAGACCTGGCCAAGGTAGCAGCCAATCACAACATACTGTGATTGGCATTATTATAAGATGCAACAAATATACCATATTAAACAAACAAACAAAAAAGAAAATCCACAATAAAACAACAAGAACAACTCTCTCAGCACTCTCAACACTCTCTGCAGCCCTCAGGTCTTCAGGCAGGCTGTTCCTCAGACGTGGACCAAAGAAATGAAATGATGCCTCACTGTGGGTTTTTGTTTTAACTTTCGGGATAATTAAAAGGCCACTACCAGAAGTGTTCAAGAGGTTCACAGGATAATAGGAAATCTGATAATTAGGTAGGACTACAGTAAGACTATTAAGAGTTTTATAATCTAATAAAATGATCTTTAAATCAATTCTGACTTCAAAATTGGTGTAATCTGTGCTCTCTTTCTGGTCCTTGTCATCACGTGCAGCTGAGTTTTGTAATAACTGTAATTGGGCAATGTTTTTCTTAGGAAGAGCAGAAAGAAGAGCATTGCAACAGTCAATTCTGCAGGTAATAAAAGCATGCATCAGTGTCTCTGTGTCGGCTTGAGAGAGAAAAGCTCGCACTCTGGTGAAGTTCTTAAGATGATAAAATCCAGTTTTGGTTATATTTCTAATATGTAGTTCAAAACTAAGATTCGAATCAATGATAACTCTAAAGTTTTTCACATGTTGACAGGATTTTAGTGCGATATTTAAGACCTCAGTTTTGTCCTGGTTGATTTAAAGAAACCTAACATTGGACCTAACATTAAACCTTGGGGGACACCACAATCCATTTTATAGCTTTTTGATGTAGATTCATCCATTGTTACATGGAATTCTTTGTCAGAGCGATTAGATTTAAACCAGTTAAAAACATTACTAGAGAGGCCAACCAGATTGTGAAATCTATTTAAAAGAATTGAGTGGTAGACTGTATCAAAGGCTTCAGTGAGATCGGCCTTCAGTTGATTGCATCTCCATTTTTTCATATGATCTACAGTCTTAGTGCAGTTTACATTATTCAATGGCTAAACACAAACCATTAAGTGCTCTATCTAACACTCTGAAATGACTGTTTTCTGATTGAACGTGCTGTGCGGACTGTTATAATCCAGCTCACTGCTGAACAAAAGGTGAGAGACCACATGGGTCATGACTACAGATATGTGTATTTTACATAACTGAAAGGGAAAATAACGTGAAGACAAACTAATGCTGCTTGACATTTACACCTCCATGAAAACTTTAGTGTGCTTGGTAACAGTGCATTATGCAGCATTTTGCATGTGCAAACATCATAGCAACACGTGCACAGGTATAAGCTGAATGGTACTGCGTGTACAACTGATTTAATGAGACACAAAAGCAGAAGTGCTAAGAAATAGTATATTACAAGAGCTTTCATTGTTAATGCACAGAGCAGCCATTGTGGATTTTGAGGTTGGGGTCGGTGAGGTTCCTCCAACTGTTTGAGTTGGAAATCAGACTTCCATGAGTGTTCCAGTTGAAATTTGTAACTGAGATGTCAGAATTTCTGAATTCAACTGGAATGCACTATAAACACATAAAAATCAAAAAAGGTAGAAGCCAGGGGAGAAAGAGGCTTGCTGACTGCCACCAGCTTATGTAGCCTTACGCTGCTTTCAAGACAAAAGTCAGAGTTGAAATTTCGAACTTCCGACCTCAAAGCGTTCCAGGTGCACAAAGCCTTCACAGAGAAGGAAAAATCATGCATGTTTTACCCTGATAGTATGCATTATATTGGCTTCCATATGTGCTGCCATTGTTAGTGCTTCCATATGTGTTGCCATAAAGTCAGGGTAGGTGGATTTGCCCTGCATTCACAGTGGCTTTCCATTGAACTTGAGTTCTGAGAAAACTGCAGTAATGGAGCAGGACCAGGTGAGCTGAATCTTCCCGATGACCTGTATCCGCCCATGGGACTCCTGGGGACTGCTTGGAGAGGGTTGTCACAGTGCTAAGATCCACTAAAGATAAATTTATTTGGAACAAAAAGATAGCATAGATTATTATAAATTATTCAGTTTAAAAAGGACAACATTAATTCTAAGGTAAAGCAAGAAGAATGTACACCTGGTAGCTGCAGTTAAGTCCAAAGCAGGATTTCCCATCATTAAAACAATAGGAGAACCAAATTAGAAAGCAAACAGATAAATCATGCTGTAGTTTTACCAGAGAACTTACCAGTTACTAGATGCTGACTAGAAGAAATTTCTTTCATCTGTTTGCTTTCACCCATGAATAGAAGCCATGAATCGCTGAGACCACTGCCATCTCCATGCATAAACAAATCTTTTCTAAATAGAACATCAATGTCCTTAAAGTCTAAACATGAGCGTCAAATAGATGCCGGGTAATTCACTCCCTCTTTCTCACTTGCCCTCTTTCTCCCCCTCAATCTCCTTGGTCTGATGTAAGGTACAGAGCAGGCTATTATCTGTCAGGAGCTCATTTTCTGGTTCCCACACTCTGCCACTGCGGCCGATCAGCATCTGATGGGATAGGCAGTGTCAGAGCCCTAATCCTAATGATCTGTCTGCTGAGAGAGAGTGAGTGACGAGTGGAATTAGGAAAAGATAAACAAGCATAGTCTGTAGTCGGGCAGCTCTAAGAGAAGAGAGACAGGGAAAAAAGGAAGAGCACATTAGACTGACTGCGGGAATAAGGCTGCAAAAAGGAAGTGAGCGAGTAAGCAGCGGGATTGTCGTGGTAAGCTGTTGAATCGGCCCGTCACCGTCACTCACCCTGCCCTCATCTGCCCTACAGAGCTTTGCAGTCTCTCATTGATGCCTGCTCTATCTGATGCCTTTATATTCCATGGTTGCTTTAAACATATTCCATGCCTCCCCTCCTCTCGAGATAGTCAAAAGTACAGCATGATGCATGCATTCAGGGAGCTGAGAGGCTTCCACTTTTCATTTCAGTCAGTATTAGCCATCTGTCACTGACACAAAGAGATTGAGGAGAAAATGTTGTTTTAATGAAAGGGCATAAATGCTGTATAGCTGCATAATCATATGGGCATTCGTGCACATACACATTCATGTTAACAGAGATGGGCACATGCAACATATGGTCTTTATATTGGTCTTTAAAATGTGCTTTCAGTGTGTCAGTCATATATTTGAGACTATTGTGTTATTTTTTACTTCTCTCAATACCTTAGCCATGGGATTCTCTTGTAAACATCCACAGCTAGGATTTAATCTGTACTGCTCTCTCTTCTCCCTGTCGGTTGCCCATTGCAGTCCCTCTCTATTTCTCAAGCTTTCTTTCAGAAAGTCTTCTTTTCTCTTTCTCCCTTTGTCTCTATTTTTGCCATGATAGCTTTTTCGTCCTCATTGTCTCCCCGTCTCTCTTACTTCTCTTCCTGCACAGTCTATTCTCTCTCTGGCTCAGTCACCCACTCCCTTTCCTCTGTTTCCATCACCCTGTCCATCCCAGCAGTTACTTTGTCAAGATCTCATTGATGGAGTGATGGAGACAAGGGAGTTGTACCTCAGGTCAGGGATTGTTTACTGCAAGAATTGCCAAGAGTATTAAAAAGAGGGCCACGAATCAAACAGGAAGCAGAAGTGCTTTTAAAATGTTCTTATGTTAAAAATTGGCTCCATGTGAGATCCGCAGGGTTCATCAAGTAGCCTTCAAATAACTTCAACAACTTCATAATTTTTCTTGAAATCTTCAAGTCAAGTGTTGAAGGTGCAAATGCTGCATCTGAAAGAGTTCCAAACACTCAATCTGAAATAAATTTTTAACACCGGTTAGAAATACTGAAGGTTTCTGGCATTTTGTTTCAGTATAATTCCATATTCACCACTGATACTCTTAGCTTGACTTGGCTGATAAGATGGGTTAAAACTGGCCTGTGTATAGCCAGTGTATGTAATTCACAAAGTCAGTGAAGTAGCCTCCAACAACTTCATCATTCGTCTTGAAATCTACAAGTCAAATCTTGAAGGTACAAATGCTCCAAATTTCTGAACACCAAGTTCAAATTCCTCCATCTGAAATAAGTGTTAACATCACTTAGAACAACTAAAGGTTTCTGACATTGTGTTTCAGTATAATTTCATATTTGCTTCTGCTCGCTGAATCCTTTAACTTGTCTTGGCTGATAAAATTAGTCAAAACTGGTCAGTGTATTGAATAAGAGATGTGCACAACCCACACACAGAGAACAAAGGGTCAACATTCCTATTAAAATCCAGGGGTTACAAACAACAACTACAGCAGCATAGATTTAACTTTTAGAGATATGTGATATGAGATATCCTCTGTCACTGTATTAAGGTTGCATTTGCAACTTTCAGTCAAGCAAAACAGAGAAAATTTGTGGTAACTAAGTAAAAGTGTGCAAGTTTATGTTGTTAATAATTGTCCTGTGTTTAAAAAAATCATCAACCTGTCAAATATTAGAGACGGACAAATAGAGAATAAGTTGTGTGTTACTGTGTGTTTAGGTGTCTGTGCCCATTAATAGACCTGTGGTAATTATCTGTGAGACAACAACATGACTCTTGTAAAGCAGTATCATCTGGCAACTGTCAAAAAGACAGCTTGTTAAAAAACACACCAAACTCAGTTTTGACCAGATTTATTAAATAATTTATCTTCTATTTCAGCTCAGGTTGTATTGTAATCATCAATACACCACAAGATGGTTGTAAGGCGGGGAACAGATGGTCTGGTGTGTTCTTCATAGCTCTCTTTGTTGTTATCCACTTAGATGTTATCTCAGATTGTAATTTTTCTCCTGGCTGACGGCAAAATTGCCCATCTGTATTTCCTCAAAATATTATCTGTGTATAATGCCAAAAATCATGTTTATCCTGGGTGATTGATTGTGTGTAAATGAAACTCTGCAAGTGGTGCGTGATAACTGATTAAAATGCGTGACAATTAGGTGAAAACATAAAGATGCAAGGGAGAAGTGAGCCAAAGAGGAGGGGGGTGGGGGACTTACAGTCGAATGACCTGTTACTACACCAATAGATTTAACCTGACCATCACTACCCATGAATATTTGTACGTAAGTAAATTTGCTGTTACTCAGCAGAGCATGCAGGGTACTTTCTGGATGAATTAGCTGGAGGTACTATGTTTCTTTATATTCAAAGTGTTATCAAACACACCTGAAACGTAGCGTTATACTAACTTTTTCTGCTCATGTTTTAGTATCGATTTGTTACCAGAATCCTGAGAGATGTATCTGGGGTCTCTTTGTCTCGTTGGCTATCCAGTTGCCTCCTGCTCCTCCTGCAGGATCCCCTGATCCCCTGGTCAGATGGAATATGTAATCCCTCCAGCATGTTCTGGGTTTGCTCCAGGTTCTCCTCCCAGTTGGACGTGCCCGGAATACCTCCACAGGGAAGTGTCCAGGAGGCATCCTAATCAGATGCATGAAACCACCTCAGAAGGCTCCTTTCAAAATCAAAGAGCAGTGATTTTATTCTGAGCTTCTTCTAGAAGTGTCATGCTGCTCCTCAGGATGAGCCCAGACACCCTATGAAGGAAACTCCTTTTATTCACAATTTTGTCGGGTGACAATCCAAAACAATTTGAGGTGGGATGCTGAATCCAACATCTGAGAAAAATAAAGGGAATGTCTCAACTAAACCTTCAAAGTGGCTAATTTAGGGTGTTTGGTTTCTAAAAATGGTTTATCTAACCAATTCCATTTCCTCTTGCATAAGGAATAATAATTGAGCATGGAATCCATTATAGATTATAATTCCTCTCTGTTATGAATTCTGCAGCTGATCGGCAATGTTTCCTGTGATGTTCAGCTTTGAGATAATTCACTGAAAATGAATTTAAGATGACTTCTGACATTTGCGTGAACTTTTCATTTCAAATTGGCTTTGTGCTTTAGTGGGAATATACAGTATGGTATTAATGAAATATGTCGCTTGAAGTACATTCAGTTCCTTTGCAGATTTATTTTGCACAATAATATTATTACATACCTACTGTTCACATTCAAGTAAAGAACATTTAAAGCATTCTGTCTTAATATCATTGTAATGGGTTCTATGCTACAACATGTACAGTCTAAATATGACCCATTAGTTATACTTAATAGATGTGTTTGTGACATATTATGGTGAAGATATCCATTTTATCGCTTGTCCAGTAAGGATACAGGCTGATAAAGACTTCACCGTCATTTTACAATATGGCATGCAATGCCATAAATAATTAAATACAGTGTTAGCATCCTCCATGTTACACACACACACAGAAAATGTATAAACAAATATTCAATTATCTTATATTAGAATATAATAAAACAGCAAAATATACAATAAAATAGATCAAAGTACATCAATGTAGCACTGAAGTAAGTAAAGGAAATTTGGAAAACCAAATTCTATTTGCAAGGAAGATATATGTGGAACATCAGTGTAATATGAAGTTTAAGGTTAAAGGAAGATACAACCACCAAAAATTCATACTTCTAGTCTGGATTTTTTCATCTGTTATCTCAGGTTGTTTTGTCTCTAATTGTGTTTCTTTTTTCTATGTCTCCTCCTCTATTCTGTGAGCCATAAGGTATATTATTGGCTATTTTTACTAGAGTAAAAAGGTTGACAAGGTTGGGACAAGGTGTCAGCTTTTCTGGAACGTAAGGATATTTCTGACATTACCAACTTGGAGGGCAGCTGTTACAGTGGATTTGCTGAAGCCATGCCTCCTGTGACTAATCCAATCTTTACAGGATAGGGAACTGCCTGGCTCACTGATTGCTTGGCTTGTCTGTCTTTTATTGACTGGCTGGTTTGCTGGCTGATTTGCAGACTCTAGGTAGCTGTATGAGAGGCAACGCATTCACGGCCTGCTGTGCGGTCGTGCCTTGGCTTCTTCTGTGACTAATCTAATCTTTACTGGGCAGTGGCTGGATGGTTGGTAGTTTGTTTTTGCTCTTGTTGGATGGCCACTTCGGCAGATAAGAATCTTGTATCAACTGTTTATTTTTCTACTACAGTATGAAGCAGCTGCCAACATATGGCTATACTTACAGAGGATCTTTAACTAGTACCAATGACAGTTGAGAGTATTTTAGGATATTAGGATAAGATAAGATTTGTCTAAGAGACTGTGCAAATGCAACTGTACTCAGCTGATTACCATTGCTAAAGGCTAGTTAAGTAACTAATTGTGTCTGGTTATTGGTTATTGGTACAAACCACTGTTTTTGTAACACAACATAACTAACTGGGTTATACAACTGGTTTAAAAGATAAACAAACCTGTGTGTTATTGCGGGTGTGTTGTGCACGCCATGAGAATATAATCTTATTTAAAAACAGTCTGGGAAAGGCAGAGGAGAGCCACAAGAAGAGAAAAGGCGACCTGAAAATAGAGATGAGAGAGAGGGATGACAAACAAGGAGAGAGCCACAGCAAACAGGGGAGATGAATCCTCCAAATTAGTACAAAGTGTCAAGAAGAAGAGGCATCGCCATCCCCTTTTCATATGTCTCTAATAAACCATCGCTGCCAAGCCCCTGCCAGCTTTATGCTTTACAACCTCTGAAAGGTACAAAACTTGTCTGTTTTGTGACACTTTGAAAATGCAGCCTGACACAACCCTTTGATGGTAAGCTATCCAAGATGAAACCTAACACCCAACTTAGAAAAAAGAAAGAATAGATTATATGTAAGTGTATATACTGTGGTAATGTGTGTTATGTGTTTGGCAGCATTGCCTCAGTGAAGAATTGGATTTCACATTGCGACAGAAACAGCTTTCACCTGTCAACCTGTGGCCCCATTTATCACAGAGAGTGTGTGAGTGAGACCTGTGAGGAATAAAAGGGGCAGGACCAAAAAAAAAAACAAGATGATGGTTTCATTACAAGAAGGACATTTAAAGGGATTCCCCATTTCAGTGACTGAATATATTTGGTAACACTTTGTTTGAGGCTCTATACATGTCAACTTTGCTTTAGATGCCACAATTGACTGAATGATTCTTTATGACAACAGTCATAAACACTCATGGAGACGCCACTTGCTCATTAGAGGTGTCATTACATGGTTATGACAGTGTAATGACAGTCTTATGCACACACCTTCAAATTTATGTGTTCCCCTATTTTACGTTATATTTTAGTGCTTATATACAATGTTAGATTGGTCCTCAATATCCTGCTATTTTATTAACAACCTCTTTTTGCTAAATTAATATTTTCGCATTGGATAAGAAAATACTGCATGAAAGAACTGTTACGTTGATTATGGAGTGAATAAATTTCTGCAAGGTGAAGCAATCAAATAGGATACAAAATACAATTTCCTCCTGAATCACTGACACGGTCATTACTGTTTGACCATGCTGGAAGGGGCACTCATTAGACCAGCTAAAATGCATTGCCTAACTTCTCTGTGAATCAAAGACCAACAGAGCCAAGCCCACATTGGCTTGTGTTCTCATTTTCAGTGTTTGTCCATCATGACTCACCACCAGCATCATCTCCTACCAGCTGACCATTCCCATGTGAAAAACCGTCCTTTGGTAAACAAGATATATTTCATGCTGAGCAGATGCAATTTAGATGGCAGAAATGGTTCATTTTCTCACCAGTGCTGAATGGTTCATCCATTTCAGATCCAATTTAGGGATTTTATCCTTATAATATAGCCAGTAATAGATTTCATCTTCTTTGCAACTTTATGCTGCCAACATTAAATTCACTGTGACCTTTAGCATTTTAAAAATACGGTGAACTTAGTTGGACACTTTTATGGGCGGTCCATCATCTGTATTTGTCTTTTTAGTGTTTGTGGATATGAGAGAGGAGTAATGTACTCAGAGGGAGGCTGTGAGTCAGTCCTAAGAGTATCCATCTTAACAGAGAGGACTGAACGGGCAGATGATGCTATTGTGCAAGACAGCACTTTATAAATTATGGTTCAGTGTTGAAAAGTGTTCACACGCTGACAGTGTGCAAAAGATTATATTTTAGATATTATCAGTTGCTTGCCAAGCTAACCCTGGGTGTGTCAATATACTTACTTGAAGTGTATCAGTCTCTCCCTTGTTCTGTGTTGCTGAATTTCGAGACCCCTGCCAATTCTTTCAAACTCAGGTCTGATTTTTCAATCGGTGAGTCAGCTCAGTGTTAGCCATGGCCAGACACTCTCGTCAACTAGAAATTTGAATGAATCCCTATCATTTCTTCAACCTTCATGACTTCCACAATACATAAAACAAAATTAAGTTGCATTATCTTAATTTCCAAAACTTAAATTCCAAGCCAGAATGCGGCCCGATGCCTGTTGTGTTTAGTATTTATAACAGCTGACTTAAAATACTATCACTGAGGGACCAAAGGAGTAGAGTCCTGCACCAGGTCGGGTACCCATGGGTGACTCACAAAAACATTGTGTAACGAGTAGAAAAGTACATCTATATAAATTCACAGGTGCTGGCATGGGTAAAAATGAACTAACTGCAAGTGAGCAGCAGATAAGAACAATAATACATACATTGCCATCTAAATCTCCTAGTAATTAACATCAAGTCTAATCAGCCATCTGGATTTATTGTGAAAGCCTGAGACACAACCTTTGACCTTTCATCCTGCCAAACAATGGGATGTCATTGTTTGATCTGACCTTTGACATGCAAAGTTCTGACAAATGTGTTCTTTCTCATAGCTGAAATTGATCCCGTAAAGACAGACATAGCAGGAATACCACATTGTGGCTAGGTAGAAATTTGGTACACTCAGATACTGTGAGAATAACATAAGCAGTGGCTTTGCTCCTTATAAAAAGTTCCAAAAAGTATTAGTTTTGATAGGTGCAAGCTAGCAACATTGCCACTATGGAAACATATAAAACAAAGCCAATGGAGAACACAAGGGAGTGACTGTGATGGTATGTGTGTTTAATCATGTTGGGTCACAGGACCTTCGTTAACAGTTCTGGATGGATGCAGATTTCACTTACAGATAACTGCAGGAAATTGGGAGGCTGTGGAAGGTGGCTGTTGAGTGTTAATAAAGGAACTGTTACACATATTTGTCAAGTGTTAGAATTTTAGTTGATAGTGCAGATAACCATTCATCTAAAAACTGGACAAAATACTCTTTAGAAGATGAATGAAATAAAGTTCTCAAAAACACATTGTGGAATGAAAGCCACTTGAACAAAGACTAACCTTGATGTCTGGCTTCCATCCGCCCAACTGCAGGATTTTGCTCTTGACTGAAATTATTTTCACCATGTTACAGTTTAAAAGTTAAACGGCTGACAGTGCATTAAATGCATGCCCATGATTCATTTGATCATCAGAAATGTTGTAAATTGGTTTTCTGAATTGCATATATGTAAATTTCAAATTAAAATTTTACATCAAGGCAGTGAAAGTATTGGCGTCTCGCCTTTTCCATTGGAGATAAGATTCCATACTATAATCTCAACAAAATGCCATACAGCATTCACACTTGTCAGTTCAAATGTCGATTGTGTGCTTCAAACATAGCTGCCTATGCCTTATCTCCACAGTCCTATGCAAACACAAGTCTCTGTATTATATAAATATATATCACTCAAAAAATGGTCAGATTCAACCTCCACATTGTGATGGATAAATATTCCTTATGTATCAGAAAATGTACAGTGAGAGAAGTATGTGTTCCCATTGCAAATGTGCCTTGACCTCCTACAACATATTGCACTTTAAATCACACAGTAAGACACCTACCACCCACACACATAAAAAATAACCTCTGTGTATGCGCACAAGTATGTGTGTTTGTTTGTAGTGAAAACTGCAGTTTGCTGCCCCTGCAGAGCAATATTTATACTGCTTAACTGGTGCTGCGTCAATGTTGTTGATTTGGTGGCATGAGAATTGTAGTAAACACTGAATTATGTGACGCATTTTGATGCAACATTTCTGCCAATACTGTAGCATCTGTCTGGACGACATTTCTGATTTAAACAGGAGAGGTGTTGGATGAGAGACCCCTCATTCAGGCCTGTGTTTGACAGTGTGTTTGTGTATTAAAAATCCATCCATGTAATAGCAGGCCCCTGCTAGCTAGTTGTCTCCATATTAATTAACCTTTATGGACTGTCTGCCAGCACTTCACTTCATTCTCTATCTTCTGACACACACAAACACACCAACACACAGGCACAGACACACTGCTGGTTCTTCACTCCTCCCTCTATCGGTGACATTTACCACTCTGATTGAGAGGTACACTTAAGTTGCTAGGGCCCTGAATGCAAATGTGTGTGTGTGAGTGTGGTCAAATTTTTTGCCGTACTTGTGAGGGCAAAATTAACTGCTCCAATATGATTAAGTTATAGATAAACACTTATTGATGAATGCAGAAGGGTAGCCCTGTCTGAGATAGCTGACAGGCGTGTGTGTGCATGCTTGTAGGTCTGTATGTTGAGTGAGCGCTCAAGTGTGTGAGTTGCATAAAGCAATTAATTGCTCCCTGCAGATCTTTATGCAATAACATACGTTGATTTATGGATGAAGAATATGAACATCACCCCCAGGTATATACACACACGCTGTCTATACCTTAGGCAGAGGATGGACTTATATAATGCTAAGGTTGCAAAGAATGAGATTGATTGAAACTTTATTATACGTGGGAGGGCGAGGAGGGATGGCATAAGTATGTGTGAAAGACAGAGTAATATAGAGTGAAAAAGGATTGAAGGAGAGGTGGGAGGGCAGCAGCAAGAGATGAGTGAATGAGCACAGAAAGAGAAAGCAAAGGAGTGAGAGGCAGGTGGTGAGAATAAAAAGATAAGTACGGGCAGAGGAAGATTAGAAACTAAAATATTGACATAGAGAAGTAAGACAATAAACAAGACAGTTCACAAGGGAAAATGTCAATTTTTTACACAAGGAAAACATCTATTTTAGACTGAGTAGCAGCAATACCTACATTTGCGTCTGCAAATCTAAAATAAAATCTCTTCAAATGTGTGCATCTTCTATAGAGTAGTTTATTTTAGTCATCAGTGTGTGCATCTCTTTGGCTTTGAGTTATCTACCTTGGCTTCTGGGAAGGATAAATGTGTGTTACATATTTAGTTCTGACTAACTGTTATATTTTTACTAACATGCATCATGCAACCTTGTTCATATTTGGAATAAGTATATCAAGGCGCTGCTGAACTGAGTCACAACTGATGCAACAGGCTCCTGCATCCAGCAGTTGGCATAGCAGAGCTTGGCATCATCCTCATCTCTCCTCTGCATTCTTCTGTTCAGCTCACAATCTCAGAAAGCCAGCAGATTGTAGATGGAGGGCTCTCCTCCATCTGTCTTGGTCTAGACAATTGTCAGCTGGCAGACACTCAACATCCAATGCCCACAGTTCTTGTCTCCTGCTTCCAGATGCAGCACATACTTGGCATCATCCCCCATGCTGCTGTCCGCTCTCCTTGGGGATGGGAAGTAATACTCACTCCCCCCCTTTCCAAACCTCCTTACAGACTATTAATACGCCGTTCCAGTACCCTCACTAAGCAAATCATTGGTTTACAAGGCAAAACAGGTGTAACAACCAATTTCTGCCAACGGAAAGTGGCACAGCTGTGCATACTTGCCCCGATTACTCTACTGCACATTTGAGTCACATTTTGATTTGGAATGAATTCCAGCATTTATGCAAGAAGCAGTGCAGCAGAGGGCTGAAAAGGATGCAGTCTTTGTTTCTACAGTATCTTCTAAGTATCCACATCTGTTGAACAGCAACCGTGTCTCTTTGAAAACTTCACTCTCATTATCTGCCAAAGGGTTAGTTGAAATAACCATATGACATTAACTAAATCACACAAATTGCCATGACTCAAATGATGCCTATTTGAAAGGTTGTCTGAGAGAGGATTCCACATTTCATGATGACTGTTTTACACTTTTGTACCATCTATTTCAGCGCTTTTGATAACAGAGATGGCTTTTGCTGCTGCGTGCCGAGATGTCTTTGAAAGGAACTTGACGGTGAAAGGATCAACGTAGTTATTTGTCAAAACAAACAGTAACTGATGTAGGTTTTAATGTAATCCTATAAACAAAAAGTAAGAAATGTTGAGTAATTTGCAGGTTCCCATCCACACTGTGGGTAATGGTACCTATGGTTTTGCCATGTTCCAGCAAACAAAGGTTGGTTGGTTGGGGCACCTGTACACTGATGTGAAGTCACCCAGTGTTTTCTGAAGAGCTGTTTTTAAGCTCTCAGTGTGTCGGCTCTGGATGCCACCATCTTGGCAGTCTGACCACATCTAACTCATGGCTAATCCAAAAATTGGCAAAGAGGTAGAGAGTGAGTGGAGCTGAGGCAGCCAAATGAAGCAACTACCTAACAGCCAGCCACCTGTGACTGTACCCGCGTGTTACTCACAGCGGGCACGCCCTTAATTGTGCATAACTTTGAACCTAAACTGTTTTTTGTACTTGGCTGTAAACATGTTTATTTTAATATGGGAGTCTATGGGGCTTGACTTGCTTTTGTAGCCACACTCAAGTGGCCATCCAGGGGACTGCAGTTTTTGGCACTTGGTGCTGCCTTCAGTCCCGGAGGTTGCTGCTTCCACAAGACAAAACATGATAGACCAGCATCATGTTGATAGATGAGGGATGTAAAGTTAAGGTTCTATTGTGGTGGATGTTGGCCATTTGTTGATATTAGCTAACCCCATTTCTAAGTTAATGTTAGTGAGTGTTGCCACTGTAGGGGAGCTGAGGAGACACTCGGGAGCATGCATAAATGTCAGATCCCTTGAATTTTCCAGAGAAAAGTGTCCCGAGTTATTTACATCAAAATGAGTCCACAGGCTCATTTTATTGGCATCTGAGAAAGTTGAGGAAGGTCTCATTGTGTTAGTCACGTCACAGTCCATTCACACATTGCCAGTACAGAGTGATTAGTACATGTATATTGCTTTGCATAGTACCTTAAAGCCCCATATTTTCATGTGAAAAGATACAGCTGAAATATGATCACGTCTGTCTGAGGAACTGCGGGATGATGGGGAAACGTGATGGGGAAAATCTTTGATCACACCACGGTCTGTGTAAGAAAATGTTTTCCTTGTCCGCCATGTCTGTTGTTCTTTGAAACCCACAACTTTCAAATTAAAATCCCACATGTTTAAAAACAGCAAACTCTAATATCTGTGCAGCAACAAGCTAATCCTTGGGAAACTTTCCAAAACAGAAGTACTCTTGCAGGTTGCAGTCCTAGTAGTGGCCTCCAGAGACGGCTAAGAAACTATGGATTACAACTGACCCCAGCCCAACCTCTCTCACGGTCAGTGTTGGCCCACTTTCTTTTTCTCTCTAGCCCTGGACCTTTGCAACGTTGGCACCATTTTTCACTTTCGTCATCACTGTCTCATCTTCTCCTCTTTTCAACCAGAGGGAATACAAGAGAGGAGGAGGAAGGGGAGTGGGTGGAAGAGCAAGATAGAGGGAGAAAGCCTGCCAAACAATCATGCCCTGACATTAATTGGCGAACAATAACCCTGTTTCTACCAGCCAGTCATAATCTGGCCCCTTTGGCTGGCCTGCATTTGATTGGCTAGATATGCTCACACGGTGCCCTGAGTGCTTCACGGTTTGATGATCCCCTTTAATTTTCTTTCTATCTGTCCTGCATCATTTTTCTCCTATAAGCTCTTTTTCTTTCTATCGCTTTTAAGCAATTTGGAGCTTTTTCTGCTCCCTGTCTCTCCGTTCTTCTCTTTCTTTCTGTGAATTAGGCAGCCAATAAGGCATGACATGAGGCCAGAGGGAATTGTGGGTATTAGAGTTTATTGGGGTTCAGTCTGAGAGAAGGAGGGAGCAAATTATGAAGCCAGACAGATTTTATACCGATGCATTATTACACAAGGGATATTTGTGTTAGATTGGCAGCTCCTTGAACATAGTATTTTGTGTGCATGTGTGCGTGTGTGTGTATGAAGAAAGAACAGAGACAAAATGAGAGAGAATAAAACAGAGGTCATACATATCATATTCATTATCAAATCATGTCTGCCCTTAAGTGGCCATAGAGCAAACATTATTTCTTGCTTAAAATCTCCCACTAACCACGGATTATTTTCTTTCGCTGACACGTGAGTATATAATTGCTATAATTAATGACAATAAAAGTAATTTGTTCTACACTGAACCAAGAAAAATGGCTGTTTAGGATATTAACCTTTTAAAATTAGGAATGATTGCAGCTTAGTTCAATAAAATATTTGAAATCCATTTATTTGAAATTAAATTGAGCTGTTTGAGACGTTGAGAGGTTTTGATGATGAAACAGGCCCTGAGGACTAAATTATATTAATGTAATAGCACACAACACAAATGTTAATAGACAGACAGAGGAGAGAGGTAGGTTTTTTTTCCCCTGTTAAACTAATTGGAGGCTATAAGAAGTCAGTCAAGAAAGACCAAGTGATAGAGAGAAGAAGAGAAGGAGAATGGGGATAAACTAGTTCCTCTCTAGTGTCCTCTATGACTTTATCTTTTGCTTCCTATGTTTTCTCACTCATCAGCAGTGGTCCACACACACACACACACACACACACACACACACACACACACACACACACACACACAGCAGGTTGTCCAGGCCCATCTACATCCTGTTCCACAATTATTTCCGACAGTGTTCTCACCCTTCCTCTCCCCTTTTTCAATCTTCTCCTGTCTTCTTCCCTTCACTTATCTTTGCTCCTCTCATCTTCTACTCAGTCCTTTCATCATTGTGTTTGACAGACGTTTTAACCCTAACACCCCCTAATTGCTTTTCCCTCTACACCTGACATATTTTTCCTCTAATTTATATTCACTCCATGCCCTTTTTTTCTTTAGATGAGTTTTCAGTCTACCTGTATAGTTCTTAAACGACTGAGGTCATTGTCTGCTTACCTTAAATTGGTCTCAGTGTTGGTGACTGCCTTTTTATTTAACACGCATACAGTATGCACAACATGAACCTCAGATGACTGCTTCACTCTTCCTGCATAATTGCAATACCGTGCAGTTATGCAAGGACAGAAAATAACAAAAAGTAAGTGTATTTGTGTTTATGCCAGGGCCAGCAAGTGAGATGGAGGGGAAAAAAGGTGATAAAATCATACATTACATATGTTCACACTTTCTCCACTATAATTGTAGCAGCTCTATTCTCAGCAAAGTCAATTGCACTAGAAACAATTTGTTGTCTCTGCCAGACATAAGTTAAAGTGAGGATACTGGTATCATATGAAACAACTTAAGGCTTCCATTGGTACCAACTATGTCATGCCAGCTTGTCGGAATGGGTGCTAAATAATGCTCCAAAGGTAGGCTAAATTTTGGCTGGGCCAGTTACCAGGGGTCCCTTTACCTCTTACCTCGAGATGTCTGAATGGAAAGGGGTTTTATGCAAAAAATGGCTTAAGTGTTTCTGGGTACTGGGGAACCTAAACTGTTTTGGAATAGCATAAATTGTGTATGACTGGAAAACTGAGACTGGATTCAGTGAGTCCAATTGTGTTAATGTGTGATGGTGTTAGCCCATTTTTTTTAAGCTTGAACATAATAGTGGTTATTTGTTGGAATGAAATTCAGTTGTGATGATCTAATCAGTTATGCCCAAACATTAACCTTCTGAATATCTGAATAGCCACGAATACCACCTGGACATGCAGACTCTGGTCTATGAATAGGCAGCATCAAGGGTAAATTGGTCAGAATTTCAGCTTTTATGGGTTTCTCCCAAAAATATCTATATTTATAGTAAATATATTTATCTATATCTATAGTAATGTAGTAAAGCCACCTTGCTGTTTGTGAAGCAAATAAATATGTTATAAATAAGTTGCAATAACTTGGACTTACCATCTCATCTATTGTTCCCTTATTCAGTTTATACAGTTATGTGAACCCAGGACACTCAGTGAAGAAAAATTAAATTGTACTATACTATGCTATACTATACGGTATACTATGCTATAAAAACCTTTATTCAAAAAACTTTGCAAATCTCAGCTGGTTGCATCAGTCAGTTTTTTGAGACATTGCAGCAGGTGCCTCACCCTCTGTTGTCTGGTAGAGATCTGCTCTCTGCTGAGAACACTCTTCTAGTTTTTGCCTGCTTTCAGCATCAGATTCCACATTCACATTGTTAGGCTCCTTGCTATTCTCCATTCTTTTATATGTCCAGATTTGCAGATGTGTGCCAACTATGACTATAAATATAAAATCTTTGATATAATGTATAAATAATGTTAAAAATGCCAAAGAATTTCTCTCTGGAAAAGTAGGATGCAGCAGTGGAGCAGTAAAACTGGACTTGTACAGTGGCTAGCCACCCGTTCTCACCAGGGAGCAGTAATATAGAACAACAGGAGGAATAAAAAACAATCAGACTTTATTTCAGTTCCTGGGTCCTGGGCTGGCTTGATTTGCTGAAGTAATTGCTCTCCAAGGTCCTGGAAAGAGGGATAAATCTCTTTCTCTTTCACCCACACAAAACACACACACAGACACACACAGTCACATCTAGCACACGACACACACATACCCACAGACTCAAACAAATGTGCTGTTATGCACATGTATGTATGTGTGTGTGTATGTGCACTCAGACACACGTGTAGAATAATACTCTCAACTCAATCAGCTAAAAGGGAAAGCATTGATATATTAACTCAGAGGGGTAATCCAGATTTTTTCATGTTCAGCCATACTTCCCCGACTACTAAAAGTAGTTATTTTTCCTCTGTTTCCTTGTTTCTACGTACTTTATAAATTCCAAATAGTTTTTAAAGCAGAAAGCAGGAAATTGTGACAAAATACAGTCATTTGGACAGGGTAGTAAGAAGACGGATGAATAGAAATAGGCAGGAAAGGCAAAAACTCTGCTGCATAAAAAAATACATGGGTATGTTAAGATATCACTGGAAAAAAATATTTGGAGAACATTTAGAATTTAGAAAGAGCTTGTTAGGTCGAAGCTGGATAGGCATAGACAGACAGATAAACAAGCTGTCAAGTATGCAGACAGGATGACAGACAAATATGACTAGGCTCACATAACAGCGAATGTGTTGCCATGCTCATTAGCACTGTGCTACAGTGAAGGCACTGGAATGCACACAACAAGGAGAAAGGCAAGTAAAAGCTGAGGCATAGACTGAAGAAATAATACTATTTTAGGTGATAATTTTGGATTTCGTGGGTGTTGCTGAGCCAAATTAGAATGAATCCTCTGCAAAATGTGTGATTATGGATGAATAAATGCAGGTGTTATTGATGGGCATGTTCTACTTTACTTGACAGTTAGTAGCATCTGGATTTGACTTTATTGCCAAAGATAGGTTATCTCAGCTACACAGATGGTATTCTTTTAAAAGAACAAAAAACAAAGAAAGATAGCCAGGCAGTGTGCTATTTTAACTGTGTTTTGCATTGCACGCACAGTCCATGTGATGTGTGTACTGGTCATTATAGTTAAAGCTCAGGAGCAGATACACAAACAGTAGCAGCTGCTTGAGTTTTAACAAAAAGAAGGAAATTTGACCAGCACCTGTGCTGAGGAAATTACACTGGCTCCCAGTAAACTTTAGAATTGATTTTTAAATTTTTTTGTTTGCACCCCAATATCTCTCGGACATCCTTATGAGCTATGAGCCAGCTAGACGCCTCAGGTCATCTGGAGCAGGCTGCCTGGTTATCCTCTGATCTCCACCAAAACTGGTGAAAATGCCTTTAGCTTTTACGCTCCAGGCGACAGGAATGCCCTACGCAATCATGTAAGGTGTGCCACAACTCTATTCTCTTTTAAAAGCAAAATAAAAACTTTATAGCTGAGCCTTTCAGTAGTCTGCCCTCCCAGTCTTTATTTTATTTTATTTTATTTTATTTTATTTTATTTCTCTTTAAGCTCACAGGCTTTAATATTTTCATTGGCTTTATTTTTATTTTATTTTACTTTTCTTTTAAATTCTCAAGTCTCATTATTTTTACTGGTCAGTTGCTGGCCTTGATTCATTTTATTTCATTTTTTATCCCAATTGGTTTTTAACTCTCGTACTTCTTTATGCTTTCTGTTTTAACTGAGAATCTGTAGTATATTTACTGTAATTTATCATTAAATGATTTGCCATCAGAGATAGAGGAAACACGATAAGTAGAAATACAACTCTGCAGCTGTGGTGTCCTTTGAAATTTCTATTCTGGGCTAACATAACTGTTTTTGTTTCCCCTTTTCAGGTTAATAAGAGTTCAAATTAATGCAGAAAGTTTGGCAAATAAGTTGTCAGAAATCATGAATAATCTTTTAGAAGGAGTAGATTTTTCTAATGGTTAAATTTAGCAATATGTTAATTGAATGGATGTTTTAAGGCTAACAGGCTTAGTTTTACATTGACAAACAATTGACAGTTATACAGTAGTACAGACAGTAAAAAGCTGATCAACTTACAGTGTCGGACTCGTCGCCGCTTGTTATTCTCAAATTACAATGTTGTGCTTGACTTGCTTTCCTGCAGTGTTCCTGCAGCCTGCCGTAACTTCTTCACAACTGGAGAGGAGGGAGTGTGGGAAACAACTAACTCAAACATAGACTTCATATTTCTGCAGTACTCATTTTGAACATGAAATTGCTAAATATTGTTTATTTTACACATAGTTCTTGTGGCTGCAACTTCCATGACTCACACTCTGTGCAACACATTGTGTCCAACTGGAATTAAACAAAGTTTTGCCTGCTTGCTTCCAAACACAACACTCATTTACATTTTGTAATGAAGTGAAGAACTTCATTACAAGGTACATTTTTATGTACTTGACATGTGTGAGGCATTGGAGCGTATCCTACATGAAATAATTACCTCCAATGTATGTTTAGAATTAACATAAATGACTTTACTGAGTTGGCTCCACTCATCCCACACTCTTCCAAAAGGAAATCATATATAG
The DNA here is from genome assembly GCA_027495735.1 of Lutjanus campechanus. Taxonomy (NCBI): domain Eukaryota; kingdom Metazoa; phylum Chordata; class Actinopteri; order Lutjaniformes; family Lutjanidae; genus Lutjanus; species Lutjanus campechanus. Next base: position 25,036 of record JAJHUR010083113.1, read on the forward strand.
TAGTAAAGCTTAAAAGAGATGCAAAAAAAAAAAACTATGTTCTGAACAAATTTAACTTCTGTCATATTTTTTGTGTTTCTTGACAAGCTGTTTAATTAGGGTTGGTCATATTTCTCTATGCCAGTTTTTTTGCACTCCTAATTAAAATGTCACATGTCCTCATTTGTAACTGAAATAAACAATAAAAACAGAACGTTATCTAATTATGGTCATCACAAAAGTATATGTTTAGGATTGACTGTATATAATACAGGATATATGCTATTATTGAGAGAAATAGACAGACTGTTGTGTGGTAGCTGCAAGTAACAGCTGGTGACACGGCCATAATTGTTCATTTAAAACTGATTAAGAGAAATCAATACAGAACCTGCAGCTCCAAACAATCAATGCAAGGCCAGAGTGGAGAATGGGGTAGATTGTTTGTTTATGTGTGGATGAGAGACAGTGTCAGTGTGTGTGCCTGCCTCTGTGTATGTGTGTGTGTGTGTGTGTGTGTGTGTGTGTGTGTGTGTGTGTCTCTTTTCTTAAACATCGATTGCTTTG
>JAJHUR010083121.1:0-11657 GCA_027495735.1 Lutjanus campechanus
TCACAAAGCCTCCACATCATGTGTCACATCCCAGTCTTCTGCTGGATCACTGCTACAGTTCTGGAGGATGTGTTGAAGACCAGAGAGGGAGGAGAGCTGCCCAAGACCCTGACTGAGATGTACATCCACTTCCTGGTGGTTCAGTATGATGGACGAGCTGAGACAGATCCACACTGGAATGAAAAGAGCAGGAAGATGATTGAGTCTCTGGGAAAACTGGCTTTTGAGCAGCTGCAGAAAGGAAACCTGATCTTCTATGAATCAGACCTGACAGAGTGTGGCATCGATATCAGAGCAGCCTCAGTGTACTCAGGAGTGTTCACACAGATCTTTATAGAGGAGAGAGGACTGTACCAGGACAAGGTGTTCTGCTTCGTCCATCTGAGTGTTCAGGAGTTTCTGGCTGCTCTTCATGTCCATCTGACATTCATCAACTCTGGAGTCGATCTGCTTGCAGAAGAACCAAATAAATCATGGTTGTCTGTATTAGGAGGCAAATCAACTAATTTCTATGAGAGTGCTGTAGACAAGGCCTTAAAGAGTCCAAATGGACACCTGGACTTGTTCCTCCGCTTCCTCCTGGGTCTCTCACTGCAGACCAATCAGAAACACATACAAGGCCTGCAGAAAGTGACAAATGGGTGCTCACAGACCAATGAGCTAATAATTAAATACATCAAGAAGAAGATCAATGAGACTCCCTCTGCAGAGAAAAGCATCAATCTGTTCCACTGTCTGAATGAACTGAATGATTGTTCTCTAGAGGAGGAGATCCAACAGTCCCTGAGTTCAGGAAGTCTCTCCACAGATAAACTGTCTCCTGCTCAGTGGTCAGCTCTGGTCTTCATCTTACTGTCATCAGAAAAAGATCTGGATGTGTTTGACCTGAAGAAATACTCTGCTTCAGAGAAGGCTCTTCTGAGGCTGCTGCCAGTGGTCAAAGCCTCCAAGAAAGCTCTGTAAGTGCACACTTGTATGTAGTTTCTTCCTTTCATGAAGAGAAATATCTCATGTTTGTAATTGGTTTGTTTTGCTTTGCTTATTCCTTTTCAGGCTTGGTGACTGTCACCTGTCAAACAGAAGCTGTGAAGCTCTGTCCTCAGTTCTTAGCTCAGAGTCCTGTAGTCTGAGACAGCTGGACATGAGTAACAACACCTTGCAGTATTCAGGAGTGAAGCTTCTGTCTTCTGGACTAAAGACACCACAGAGTACACTGGAAACACTCAGGTCAGGATTCAGCTCTTTGTCAAAATTTACCCAACACACCTTTTCCCAAAAAATTAAACTGTGAATTAACTGACTAAAAATCTTCTTCAGGCTGGCTGGTTGTAAACTTTCAGCAGGAAGCTGTGACACTCTGTTGTCAGTTCTCAGCTCTGAGTCATCTAGTCTAAAAGAGCTTGACCTCAGTAACAATGACCTGAAGGATTTAGGAGTGTGGTTTTTGTCTGCTGGACTGCAGAGTCCACACTGCAGACTGGAAACTCTCAGGTCAGAATTCATCTTTTGTAAAGAGTAATCCAGCAAATAAAATACTGAGCATGTTTAGTCATTGTTATGATTGTGTATTTGGTGTAAAACAAATGTGTTACAGACTGTGTTTGTGTGTTTAGTATTTCAGGCTGCATGATCACAGATGAAGGCTGTACTTCTCTGGCCTCAGCACTGAGCTCCAACCCCTCCCACCTGAGAGAGCTGGACCTGAGCTACAATCATCCAGGAGACTCAGGGGTAGAGGTGCTGTCAGCTGGACTGAAGGATCCAAAATGGAGACTGGAGACTCTCAGGTATGCAGCAGCTCTCACACTGTTTCTGTCATTCTGACTAACTGAGGAACTCTGGTTTGTGTTTAATGATGGATATGAGTCGATTTGTGTGAGGCTAATTCTGATCTTGTTTCCCCCAGGGTGGACCATGGTGGACCACAGAGACTGAGACCTGGTCCAAGTAAATGTGAGTTTGATTCATGAGGTCACAGCACATGTTATACCAGATTTTATTTTTGCATTTTCTTGACTGAAGTACAGCAATGAATTTCTCCAGAGGTTCAGTCTGGATGAAGTTCCTTATCTTCTGTCAGTGTGACTGGAAATATGTTAAATTCAATCAATAAATTTAAAATACACAGATGTTAAAAATTGAACACAGTGATCCAAGAAAACAGCTTAATTGATTTCATTTAACAGTCAATTAGACAGAGCTAACTTTGTTTCTTCATTCTTTCAACTGTCAGTTTTATTATGGAGGAGTTTTGTTGCCTTCAGGTGCTGATCAAAGTTTGTACCTCACAAGTTTGGCAGCCATGATGCATACAGATGCATATGCTAGTTTAAGCATATGCCAAATTTGTTTCAAGAAAAGGCAGATATGCTCTGATTAGAAACAAAACTCCCTCTGCATAGCCAGTCTCAATGATCAGGTGCTGATCAGTGATTGATGACTATATTTATTTTATATTTTTGTGTTATTTTTCAGTAATTGTCAGTAAAACCTTTCATACATAAACAGATGATAACCTGCAGCTGTATTCTGTCTTGTTCTCTCCATCAGATGTCTGTGAACTGGAGCTGGACACAAACACAGTCAACAGTTTCCTCGAACTTTCAGACAACAACAGGAAGGTGACACGTTTGAAAGTGGATTGGTCTTATCCTGATCACCCTGACAGATTTGACTACTGGCCTCAGCTGCTGTGTACAAATGGTCTGACTGAGCGCTGTTACTGGGAGGTCGAGTGGACAGGAAGGGTTGAAATATCAGTGGCTTACAGAGGAATCAGGAGGAGAGGAAACGGTTCTGACTGTGTGTTTGGAGGCAATGATCAGTCCTGGAGTCTGAGCTGCTCCGGTCATGGTTACTCTGTCTGGCACAATAAGAGAGAAACACCCACCTCCTCCTCCTCCTCCTCCTCTCACAGAGTAGCAGTGTATGTGGACCCTCCTACTGGCTCTCTGTCCTTCTACAGAGTCTCCTCTGACACACTGATCCACCTCCACACCTTCAACACCACATTCACTGAACCTCTTTATCCTGGGTTCAGACTCTGGTTACCAGGTTCCTCAGTGTCTCTGTGTTCTCTGTTGGGTTGAGAGGTTCTCCTGTGTATAGAAACACTTGTTATGCCCCAGTCTAGGGGTGTCTGAGACATAACATGAACGGCCCCATCTTCCCCAGCTCCCAAGGATCCACAAAGACAATCGGTTGAATGAACAAAGAAATTGGGAATTTATTTACATGAATTAAATCATGTTATTAAATAATAGGTTGAGTTAAACTTCAGGTGAGACTAATGCCAAAAACAACAAACAAAACAATCCTGACTGAAAAGTAAAAAAACTAACCTAATGAGTTGTAGGAAAACAAATGACAAAAACCTTACCTGCCTAACTAAATAAACAGGAGAAAATAGTATAAACAAAATGGCAGTCCCACCCTACTGCTCAACAGAAATCACTCAAATATCTAACAAATAAACATGTGGCCAGTTGGAAGATGGGAAGGATGAGATCTGCTGCCTGCTGCCCCCGAACGTCCGCCATCTTGGCTCCTTATATACCTGGTAGGACCTTGGTGCGACCAATCAGGAGCGAGAAAAAGGTGCGCCCCTCCAGTCACCGCTGGGCAATAGCACAGACTGATTTGCATGGGACACAAAGAGCGACAGAGAGCAGAGAACAAGAGAACAATCCCCAAAAACATACAACGCTAGTCGTAACACACTGCTGACTAAAGATCATTCATCTGATTTCATCACTTTATCAATATTTTAACTGTTCAACCCGAAACACTTGATGCACAGTGTCGAACAGTGCAGCCACTGGTTTGCTTGCTCGCTGCTTGACTTACATTATTTTTGCTGATATCCTTGTTTTTTTTCCACCAAAGGATACAGAAAGTGGTATCCTGGCTGCCACAATATTTTTCCCACTTTTACTACCTCTTCATTACTGTGTGAACATGACCTGCAAACAGCACAAGCCTTCTGTTGTGTCTGTGACTGGAAACCTGTGATCAGGACGAGGACAAGATGGTAAAATCTGACCTGTACAGGATGTGAGCAGCTGACTGAGAGGATAACACAGCTTTAAAAGTAGATCAAAACCTGCATCACCATCATACATGAGAGAGAGAAATTCATTAACTCTGCAGCAGCGACTGTCTAAGGTGCAGATGGACAGATTATATTATACATGGGAATACATCAAATATGGAGCACCCTGTCATTGATCTATTTCATCAGCTGTAAAGACTCCCAAACCAGCCATGCTGACATTTCTTGTTGGCACAGGACTGGTTCTAGACTGTTACACATCAGCTCCAGTCAGGACTGATTGATATTAACTTCATCTCAACAAGGACTAAAAGGATTTTTTTTTTTTGTTGTTGAAAATAGGTCTGACTCTGGATGGTAACACTGAAGCAAAAGTTCTGTAATATGAAATCATTTGAGTCAGACAGCTAAATGACATGTTGAATACATCAATAATACCTTGTGATCTAGTGTTGCACTGCTGATGGTTAAAAAGAAACAGAATCTCCCCATTGTTAGAAAATAACAGAGCTAATGAGGCTAATAGGCTCTGAGTTCACTGTGATATAAAGAAGCCATGACTATAACAAAGCAATACATGTGGTAAGAAAGGATAACTTTTACAAGATTATTACAGAAATTGCATCACTGCAAACTCAAGAATATTCTTCTCTGCTTTTGATCAGCTCCTCAGCTCCGCCCCCACCCAAGCACAGTTCTCCTTCAGTTAGAGCCAGCAGTGCTGCTGATGTCAGCATAGATGACCCTGTAAAACAGATGTAACCATGGAAAAATTCAATTGTACAACATTAACTTAACATTATTGATCCTGTGCCTACAGCATCTTTAAACAGATGTTGTAGTGATAGTGGTTCAAGCCATGTCCTAATGCCTAGTAACCCAACATGGATAGTAATGAACTAACCAACATTTCATTCATTAGTACAAACACACTCTGTTCTTTAAGAAAATCATATCCTGGAGTAATTTCAGTCAGGCTTCAGAGCATCCCACAGCACTGAAATGACTCTTATTAAAATAATTATTGACCCGTCCAATGAAAATAAGGTCTCAATTCGTTGTCTCTTTGATCTCAGTACAGCTTTCGATACAATTGAACATATCTTCATCAGTTGCTTTAAAAAATGTTTGTTTCCGAGCAAATGTACATGTACAAATGTACTGAAACAAATGATGCTGCAGCTATAAATTCCATTATGTACATTTCTTGATTATTGTAATGCACCTTTTTGCACTAGTCCTTTGAAAAAAAAGAGACTTCAGCTCATACTAAACTGAAACCAAGAACAGTTTCAGTCTCATTTTAGCTGCTCTGCACTTCTTCTGACATTTAGAATTGATTTTAAGGTCCTTATCTTGACACAAAAAGCTCTTAATAGACTTGGACCAGGCTACATTGTTTAACCTCTGCAGAAAGAAAAGCAGTCTGTCAATTAAAACTATAGAAGACACTACAGTACCTATATTTATCAGGGAAGTCAGCTCAAGTTCAAGTGTTTTATTTTATTTCATTTTAAACATTCCATATACTCTATTTCTACTTTTTAACATTGTTCAGTAGGTTATATTTTGCGTTTTGTTTTGTACATTATATGTATTCTGTTTCCATCCTTATTTGTATCTTACCTTTGTTGGGGTTAGGGTTAGTGAGTTTTATGATTTGTCCTTTTAACATTAATTCTTACGTTCTATCCTGGTTTATTCTGTCAGTTTTCATGTGAAGATGCTTTCAACAGACCTTTAGACACCAACACCAATGTGAAGAGATGACACAAAATAGTAAATAATTGAGAGGTGAAATTTGGTCGTGTCTGCCTCTTGACCCTAAATTCTGAAAATAAGGTCTCAGTCTTTGTTCTCTGAGACTCAGTGAAGCCTTTGATGTGATTGACCATGATGATCTTAATCAGTCGTCTTAAAAAGTTGGTTGGTCTTTCTGACTCTGTGTTAAACTGGTTCAAAAACATTAAAGGGAGAAAGTCCGTTTTGAGGTTGCACAGGAGAGCTGCCTCAGCCCGTTATTCTTCTCCCTATACATGCTGCCATCACGTTGTTGGACAGAACAATGTATGTTTCTTTAGTTATGCAGATGACATGTAACTCTACATCTCTGCTCCATTGTCTTTTGGCAATAAATAAATAGGTGAGCAAGAATTTCTTAAAGTCACACAAGAACAGAACTGACGTCCTCCTGCTGCTGCAGACAAACATCACAGATTGTCTTTGAAATCATCGTCTCTGTAGTTCTTTTCCCTTTTATTGTTTCTTTGAAACAAGCGCTATGTTGAATGTTTTGAATATGACGTTGTGAAGTATATGCAGTTTGATTGGTCAGATGTTTTCATATCAGAAGCTAAACTTTGGAAAAACTCTCCCCCCAAAAAAATGGTCCAATAAAATAAAAGCTGCTACACAGTTCAGTAAAACTCTGTTGTTGATGTTAAAGTTTGTACTGGATACATTCAGGTTTGAAAAATATTAACTTGAGAATTAATTTCACAGAAAGAAAAACTTGTCTGTTGTGCAAAGGACTTATATATTTTTATTTATTTTTCCATTATTTTATGTTCAGTCTTTTTATTGGTGCAACTTGATACATGTATAATTTATTGTAAAATTTGTCTTTTTGTATGAAAGTGTACGATATTACACAACTACACAATTATAAAGAATCAACACATTGTTTCTTGAAATAATCCTTAATTATTATTGCACCATATTTTTAAAGTAAAGCTTTTAATAAAATCAGTTAAAGACTCTGCTGCCCTCTGGTGGTCACTTCATCAAACAGCGAACAAACAGACAAACAGGTGAAAAGTTTTTATTTCACAGACTGAAGCTGCTCAGAGAGACGGAGGTGACATGATCTGTTTCACATGGAAGTAAAAACAAAAAGGCTCGAATACTGTAAGAAGATCTGCAGTCAGCTGACATTTCACACCCAGCGGCCTTCTGGGAAACTGAGTCCAGACAGAGTTGAGCCGTCAGTCGTCTCCTCCACACAGACTGAGCAGAGCCTTCTGGTAGTCTCCTTTAGTGTGCTCCTGAAACACACAAACACATCATCAGTAGTAGAATAATGAGGATGGGAATTATATAACTGCTTTAACTTTATGGAAGGAAAAGTAAAGGTCCTACATTCAAAATCCTACTATTATTAGTGACGTATTATTATTTTACTCTACTACTACTGGTACAAGTAAAAGTATTGATTATGTAAAATGGTCTCAGAATGAAATATTGCTTTAATTATTACTGATGGGCTCCTGTACAAGCAGCATTTTAATGTTGCAGTGCAGCTCATTACAACTATTTAATTGTTTAATATCAGCTTTTATTTCTTTATCATTATTATTATTTATTAAAAAAAACCATTCCTTTATTTTTCCACTGTGTCTGTCCTGGACTCCTCTGTGGTGCGTTCACTGGCCTTTGCTCATGTGGGACGTTACAGTGAGTTGGTACTCACAGCGATGGTCTGGTACAGTGATCGTTTGTGCTGCTTCTTGAACTCTGTTCTGATCTTCATCAGGTCGACTTCACAGCGAGAAACTATGATCCTGGTCACCACCTTCTCCTTCGCTCCTTTACTCTGCAGAGACGCAGGAAAAAAACAAGATGGAGGACGACACACAGACATCAGGAAGACCGACTGATGGAGGACGGTGTGTACGGTATCTTGGGTTTTTTGTTAGACTTTTTTTTTTAAATCACTTACCATTTGTCTACATTGTTATCAAATTTATGGAGGCCTGATGCACTGAATTCTCAATGAAATTAAATTTAAACTTCTCCACAAGCATGGGCATCACATATCAAAGTACTGCATCAACAGCTCCACCTTGTGGCCATTAATAAGAGATCATTGTGTCTCGTGAACATATTATTTTATGTATTACTACCGACAGAAATGATGGACAGACTTTAAGCGTCAGGATTTGTTCTCGTAAATTGTGTGTCGTAACTTTGTAACTTCAGGGTCATATAAAAAGATAAGAACATTTCTCAGACTTTGTGTAACTGTTTAAAATATTTCTGCACAAAGTTTAATTTCAAATGCACAAAACACTTTTACAACTACAGAACCTTTGTACATGTACAAATTATACCAAAAAGTGATACACAACTGCAGGAACTTTGTTTTACAAGTTCAAAATCTTTACGACCCTGATTTGTCTCCATACATGTAGAAATACTCACAACTAAAAGTCCTGCGTGAAATATTTATGTGAGTTATGCTACAAACGTTCTAGCAGTAAAATATACTTAAAGTACCGAGAGAACTCATTATTCATAATGCCCCATAACAGAATAATATTTATTTATTGTATTATAATTATTGAAGCATTAATGTGTTCATCACTGTAATGTTGCAGCTGTTAAATGTGGGATTCATTTTCAATGTATTAATATATTACTTATTTTAATACTGCTGGGTAGCTTGTGACTTTCTACCCCTGTGAATCAATAAATCTTATTGATTTAATAATACAGAATTTATCAGTTGGTTATACTTGTATTCTATTTTATTAAAATGAATCTGCAAAGTAACTGAAATGTAGTGAAGTAGAAATAAAAAGTAGCAGAATATATGTAAAGTTGTAAACAAAATTTTACCTAAGTGCAGTACTTGAGTAAAAGTACTTAGTTACTTTCTGCCACTGCTCAGACTATGAAAACGTACCTTCATGGCTTCACTGAGTCTGTTGGCGAAGTACAGCTGCCTGTTTTCAAAGCACTCCACTGTGAAGAGAAGACAGAAGGACGTTTAATGACGTCCTCCCCACCTGCCCTGTCATCTTAAAGGACTATTCCACTGTTTATCTGAATGTTGTCGTATTAATGCTGCAGATGAGCTAAAATCTCAGCGGAATAGTCCTTTAAAAAGTCCCCGTCTGGTACTTGATGTGGTCTTTGTTACCCAGAGTGAGGAAGGACTTCTCCAGGTCTCCCTTCACCTCCTTCCTGATGCTCTCCTTCATGTCGTACGGACTGTAGCTCTTATATCTCTCAAACACTGACGGAACAAAACACAACAAAAGAGACAAAATGTACAAGTTTAAACACAAACAATGTTATGAGTGAGGTTTTATTTATTAACTGTTACAATAATTTAATGTGAGAAACTTTTGTATTGATCAGTCCTCCAGGATTTCATGCACCATTTTTGGGATTATTGTGGCCAAACGTGCCTGATTTCACAGAAGCTTTTCTAAAAAATTGTGACACTTTTAGACATTTTTTTGCAATGAAACTGATTTTAAAGAGTGTAAATTAAACTACAATTTAAAACAAGCTGACATCACCTGAACCTGTTCTCTGCCGTCTCAGGTGAGACAAAAGTAACAAGTAACTAACTCATTTAAATTCAGTAAAGCATTATTAATTTGAGAAAAGTAATTAGTTACAAGCTAGTTACTGAATAAATATTGATACTGGAAATGAAGGACTCTGCCGAGTCATTGTCTGGTGAGTGAATCTGTACATGATACTACTCATGCAGTGTTACAGGTGTAGTTCACCTTTCTGCAGGTGGGGGACGCTCCTCTGGGCCATGATGGAGATCCACGTCGCCACGTCGGTTCCCCTCTTCTTCACCCCGGCTTCATACAGAGCCTGAGACGTTCACACGTGACAGAAGAAGAGGAAAGTGCTTTTGATTTATTGATTGATGGATTTCTCATTACAGTTGATCGATTACTGAGTTAAACCATGAAACAAAATCAGCATTACAAATTTTGGGGGACTTTTTAGAGATCGAACATCTTTTGAAGTCTTGAAAGAAAAAACTTTCTTTAAATATGTGACTCACTCTGGCGTCATCGTCAATCTTCTCATAGTCAACCACATTCGAGGGTTCATCTCTCTTCGTCTGCAGGTGAAGAAAAATCACATTTCAATGTTCAAAAGACATCATGAAACTTCTCTCAATCCAACCAAAAATGGGCAGTCACTTTAAAACTTAAATCTCATAAAGTGTAACTTTAAGGTTAAATTAAGTTTTTATTTAAAGTTAACACTCGATCACAACTTTAAAGTTTTGATTCAACAGAATTAAATTTAATCCTCAGAGTAAAAACTAAACCGAGGTTCGTGGAGCAGCCCAGCAGAACAGAAGTAGAACGTATTAGCAGTTAGCAACAGTTAGCATCTAAGCTACCTGAACCAGAGCCAGCAGCAGTTTGGCGAAGTCTCCTGATGTGTCTCCTGCTACGTCTTTGTCCAGCTCCTTCTTAAACACTGCAGAGACATGAAGGATATGAACACGATGAAAAACAAACCGTGATTTAATTAAATCTATGATGTAGCTAACGTTAGCTACAGGATTACGAGCTAGATTCAACTGACTCTACATAGAAAATAGCTACGTAGCTAACATGCATGTCAGCTAGCTGACATGCTACAAACATTCTCAGATAGAGCCAGTCGAGTCACTTTGTATGTGGAGATGTGCAATATGGAACCATTTCTATTATGATGTATGTTATTTTATATTTTATAACACTGATATATGCATCGTGATGCCAGATTCACCTTCAAATGGAATTATGACACGACTAGAAAAGAACGGTTCTAGAACAGAACATAAAAGCTCTAGAAGATAGAAGAACAGCTCTAGAACAGAAAAGCATAGTTCTAGAAAGAACAGAACAATTCTACAACAGAACAGTCATAGAATAGAACAGAACAGGATAGTTCTAGAACAGAATAGAACAGGTCTACAACAGAACAGATTGGAATTAAAGAGATTAGAACAGAATACAACAACAGACAGAACAGACCATTTCTAAGAACAGTTGTAGAACAAAACAGTTCTAGAACAGAACATGTATACATTATTTAATAATTGGCAGGGTGATATACAAATGTCATGGAAATTATGCATTTTAATCTGACATGTTTTATGTATGTTAATCATATAATAGAATATTTATTGTATGTAAATGACCTGCTGTGTTTTTTTTAAACTTTGTCGGACGTTTCCTCCTGCTGCCACTAGATGAGGCTAAAGAGCCGTTTTTTACTGACAGCAGCTTAAAGTTAAATTATTAAATATTTGTTTTGTCACCGTTCATGATGGATCAGATTCTTCATATCAGATTTATTGATTATTATCAGAAGAACATTTCCAGACTCACTCTCTCTGTAAACCTTCTTGATCTCCACCAGTTCTTCGTTGTTTCTGGAGCAGACGATCTCGATGAGGGTCTCCTCGTCTGTTCCCAGACCCTGAAACACAAACACCAGCAGGTAACGACTCCTCGTTTCACACGTTAACACTCCTGTTATGTAAAAGGAAAAAGGCAGGAACTTCTCAGAGAGCAGAGCTGAGAAAAATGACTTTAAAGTTTTCTTGTTGTTGAGTCAAAATAGCTGCAGGGAGATAATTTTATATGTGTCAGTTTTATATCTTTATATCAGGTTATTGTTCTTACATATTAATCCTGACCTCTGCCAAAAAATATTGGGTCATACCAAAGCAAAAGGCAGAAACTTTGACTTTATCCGATGACTTTAGCTTTAAAAAGCAGAATAATGACAAATATGATCAAATCCTCAGTCTGATGATGATGTTGTTATTATTATTATCATTATTATTATTATT
>JAJHUR010083132.1:0-16239 GCA_027495735.1 Lutjanus campechanus
GTTTTCCGTGCTTTTGTAGGGTGTGTTCCTGAGTGTGACGTTTGAAAGACAATGGCAGCTTATTGTTGCAAGGCAGGGAGCAGTTTCCACACTGAGCTCTGCCTGCACTTCACTGTGCAGAGGCCAGTTCAAAGTCCTCACAGAGGCCGAACGAGGAGTAAGACTGAAACTCAGAACAGAAAGAATCATTTATATTTTTACAGGGTGTGAGTGATGTCTTTTAAGTATTGTTTCTGTGCAGAGAGTTTTCTGGGTGTGAGCTGTGAACTACAAGCAACTCTATGCATCTATTAAAATAAAACTAATAACTGTTTTTATTTAACTGTATCACAGTTACTCAGAATCATTAATTGATCAACCACATTTTGAATGTAGAGAATACAGTATTTTTATTTGATAACTGCAGTGACAAGAAATTTTTATTTAGTTTTCCACTGTAGAAACTAAAAAGTTGAGAAAACAAAATTTGAAAAAACTTTTAAAAAAGCCCCAAATATTATATTCAAAAAATTGTTAAGTTGAGTAATTTCAGTGACTGTGAATTACGGTTAATAATGAAATATTTCAATTTAATTTTCAAGCCCCTAAATAATAACAAACCAGATTCACAGCTCACTGTGACCAAATTTAATTTATTTTAAAAGTGTTCGACGTTGATTCAAAACAAAAAATCTAATGAAGGCAGTAACCCTGGACTCATGAGTTTTCTCAACTTTTTTTTTCAGTGTATTCTTTGTGACACATTGAAAATTGTAGTCAGTTAAAGTTGCGTTAGTCTTTTGTTTTTGTTTTGTTTTAGTGAGTGGAACATAGTTTTGATTTTAGTCGTAATTTTAGTCCATTTGTGCTGTTCAGTGTTGTGTTTTTTCTGCACATCTTCAGTCCACAAGGTGCTCCATCGTCACTGGGAACAATACACTCAGTCTTTCTTTCGGTTTAAATATAAGAGAGAAGTGTCCATGGATCGTCTCTCCTCTTTCTTTTTTTTTCTTCTTTCTTTTCTTCCCGCCTGACAGGCTGCTAGTGAAGTTGATTAAGCTAGCCAGAGCTATCAGTGCTTTGAGATGGCTGATTGCTGTGATCTAACTTAGGCTGTCCACACAAACAGAGCCGCTTATTTCATCCTGCCTTTACTCATCAGGGCATAATGAACAAAGATTTTTTCATCATTTTTACTGTCAGTTTTTTTCATTTACGTCATTGCCGCAGTTTAGTTGTGAAATAAAAGGACGTCAACAAATACTTAGCGTCAAAATTTTTGTTGAATCATGATGTGTAGTTCCACTGAAAGTTGATACACTATAATACGGATTTATTACAGAGTACATGGCTGTGTTAGAGTAATTAATACTAAAATCCTAGAGTTTCAGTGGATGAGTTTTTGGCAGAAAGTGACAAAAAGTTGCAAAAGATAATGTTTCGATGTTTGCTTCCAAATGGAATTACAAAACATATTATGCTGTGTGTGCATTGCATGAGTTATCTCTTATGCAGCTGCATCATATCATGACTGATATTAGTTGGCTTATATAATATGATAAAGTGGCTATAAATCCATCTACCATGTGCTTAGTCACTCTTTTTCCCACACACCAGAGCAGGTTCTTCAGCCTTCACCATCTCTCTGTGTTTCCTCTTTTTTAAGCTGTTTGACCTTCAGCCTCCTTTAATTCTTTAAACCCACCATTAAAACGCCTCCATCAGCTTCCATGACACCGCAGCCTGATCTATTTAACACTGTTTTCAGGATCTGTTTCAGCTTCGGGTTTCCCTCAGTCAGCCTCATACAGCTTGATACATGACCTTATTCCCGGGCATCACACCACTTTTTCTAGATTTGCTGATTGTCGATCAAGTCCTTGACACCTTCATCTACATAAGCTAACACAGCTACAGAGAGGAATGTTGTATTTAACATTCCTGCAGCTGTCGCACGTTCACAAACACACAGTTTCGGTCGTGTTCTGCCGCTGAAAGCTGAGATGTTGAACACTGATAATTAAACAGCCTTATGTAAGAAGAGAACAATGTCCAAGTAAGATTTCTATGCTCAGTCTTACCTTGCGAAACTGTCTGTGCAATATGGGCTTTGGCCAGTGCATTGCAAAAGTGTTCATCTTATTTTCCACAATTATTCAGACAATATTCTGAATTTCATACAGGTCATAAAAACTGCATTTTCTGTTTGGATATTCTGAATTAGGTCTTATTCTGGATGGAGCATTTTCTGATTAAGTCTTGTGGGTTAATTGTTCAGGATTTAAAATTAAACTTTGGACATGTATACAGTGCATTCAGTGTCTCTATCTGGGTTTTTACTACAGTTTGTGACACACACACACACTTGCCTGTTTACAGTCAGCTCTGTGCTGTAAACAAACCATCTAACCAACTATTTGCAAGGCTGGGGAAGGGAGACATGCACAAAGAGAAAAGCCAAAATTTCTGGCTGGAGGAAGAGACACACCTGCTTTTAAACATTAAGAAAGACTTGGATATCAGCAGGTTTTTGGACGTGCACAAACATGGCAACGCCAACCTTTTCAAGAAGTTGGTTGAATGAATGAAAGGAGAAAGATGTGTTTGCACAGTCAAATGAGTCCACCACTGGTGGAAAAACGTATGAAAAGTCCTTCTTTAACACAAAGAAGCAAAATGGCTCCCGTGGCTGCTTGTTAACAGAAATATTAAAGGAATATTCATTTTCATTATCCATGTAAACAGCTTAGTGGAAATATTGTCTTTTTCAGAATAAGGGGAAAAAGCAGAATATTTTGTGCATTTAAACAAAGTCACTGCAAAAATTCATTTTTTTTCTTTACAAAACAAGGAAAAAAAGTTTAAATCCCGGAAATAATCTATTGTTATAAAAAAATGTACATATTTTAAATTGTTTTGTGGTAAATGTCACTAGACTCGAACAAGATTACTTGCTGTTTTTTTTACTTGTTTTCCAGTAAACAAGATACAAACAGGGTGCAAGATAAAATCATCCAGTAAGATGATATTTTGTGGTGTATACAGAGAATCTGAAGACCTTATTTATGTGTGGCTCTGCTGGTGCCAACTTTGTTATTTTGGCTTATTTTGGCTCCGTAAATGTGATGTTTTTAAAGCAGTTTTTCAAGTTAGAGCACAATTATCTCTACGTTTGTGAGCAGGTTTATCAAGGTTGGGCTGAACCAGGAATTGTATTTTATTCAAAATATAAATCCTGCAAAAAAAACCTTTGGTATTCAGAGAACAAACAAGTTCCAGCTTCTAATTACATTTCAGATTGTTTGAACTGATGGTAAATTGACACTGTCCTACATGTTTGTGTCTGTGTGTGTATCACGTGCACTTGAGTGTGTGCAAGTCCTTTTAAACCTGCCTCTTTCATGGAGAGTTAAAGGGGGAGGGGGGGGATATATTATACTCCAGCTTTATGAATAGGCTTGAGTTTTTTTCTCACACTAAAAAGATCGTGTCTCTTCTGTGAGTGGGGACAGTCTTCAACAATAGCTCATTGTACACAGCAGCAGCTACTTTTTCAGGAGCTGCTCTGGCCTAATCAGACTGTGTACTCTCAAAAATCTCTCCACACTCATTGAATCCCTCTAAATATCTGAATATAATAACTATCCTTTGCTTAGATCTTTCCCCGTCACTTGTTTTCAACTTCACACTGCTCTTTGAATCATTACTTAAAAAGAAAACTTGTTTCAAACAAAATCACGTGGCCATCTTCATGTGTAACTGATTGCTCCTCTCTGAAATGTAGGGCAAAGTCGAACTGGACAGACTGAGGTCAGTTTCTTGCTTAGTTTCAGTTTACACACAAACATGGCTTTTTGACCAGCGTTGAATGAACAGGAATGCATTACTGGTTTTATCACTGCCGGCTGCAGTAATGACCTGTTGAACGTAGCAGTGAAACCCACAGGAAATAGCAAAAACAAAGAAAACAGGATACAAGGAAGGATGGAGGATTGTTCATGGCAGTGAAAAACAAAACATTTGGTGCCAGGGTCTGTGACTTGAGACTGTGAAGTTAGTCTCCATCTTCCATCAAAGAAAATCTCCAGGCAGACTGTTTTCCTGCAAACAGAGGTACTAGCCAATTGAAACAATGGGAGGGACTGTTGGGCTAATCCTCCACTCATGTGACTCCACTGAATCATTAACCCTAGGAGGCCCCTCCTTCAATAACCCTGCCCCCCCTATCCTTCCACGATTCGCTGAGATAGCTGTGGGGAGGGTGCGATTCAGTTACACTGAGGGCTGGGAGGTGCTTGGGCCGGGCAGTCCTGCTGAGGCAGTGCAGAGGAGACAGAGAAAACAAGTGGGAGAGTTACAGACAATATGCCTGACAGGTGGAGTCTCCCACAGCGCTTTGTTATGGAATGCAGGACTTTGGAAAGAGGGAATAAGCCACGTTGAGCAAGAAACTGTCTCAGCGCCGGGTAACCATGAAGAGTCCGGTGGTTTATGGCAACCCAGTCATGTTTAGTCCAGTGGATTGGAACTATCCAGCTGGTGCCCCGGTACGGAGAGGGAAGAGTGTGGAGGAGCTGGGGGATGCCGGCTGGGCCAGAGAGAGAGAGAGGATGGCCCATCTACAACAGTTACAACAACTACACCAACTGCAGCTTCAGCATCAACAGGTTGGATATGCTGCGTATGGAGTAGCTCCTCCTGGACAGCCACAGGGACCAGTGATGGTGCCAAGCCCTGGTGACCCAGTTCCACCTCCCGGCTGCCCTATGCCAATGCACAGCGGCATGATGGTGCCTGTAGGTGGGCCGGTGGCATCTCCAGTGCATGTGCCAGCACCATGGCCAGTACAATGGGAGAACCAAGCCCAAATTAGCCAGGGCAATGTCTGCCGCCAAACTAGTTGGGAGTATGAGAAGAGGCCTCAGGGCCGGGATGTTTACTTCCACCCTGGTTCACAGGATGGTCACCTGGATGTGCGGATATCTGAGTGGAAAGGCAAACATTGTTTTTACCAGGGCCCAGAGGAGTACAACCACCAGGACTACAGCAGAGTGCCACAAGAAAAAGACAATAATGACCTCAGAACTCAAGAAGGATATGGGGGTAAACTGGACGAGGACAGAAGAAGAAGGGATGATCGGGTTAGAGAAAATGACCACAGGAGTCCCAGAGACTTGGAGGAGTATGATCACAGGGATAAATACAGACAGAGGGATCATTATGACAGGAAATACAACGAGCGCTACGAGAGCAGAGAGCAGCACTATTATGACAGCAGGAAACAGCGTAAACCTGATCTAAGAGAACGTGACAGCTACAACAGTGAGTATGAAGACTACTATGACCATAAAGACACCTATGATCGCAGAGACAAGTACAGGGACAGTGACCCCTACTACGACCGTGATAGGGATTATTATGACTCTAAAGAGGGTCACCGCCACAGAGAGAAGGAATACTACCACCAGAGAGAGGAGGACCGCTACTATGATGAGCGAAAACGCAAGGACGATTACTATGATGATTGGTATGACCGTAGAGAAAATAACTACAAAGATAGGGATGCCTATAAACGAAGGGGTGAGGAGACCAGTAAAGGAAGGTACCAGTATGACTCTGAACTGGACGAGCACTGTGGCTACAGGGAGAAGGACTACTATAACAGGTACAAGGATACAGGTGATGACTACGACCACAGAAGGAGGGACCACTACAAAACAAGGGAGCACTATGAGCGCAGGAATGTGGACCGCTACGACTACGAGAGTGAAGACCACCGGGAATCCAGAGATGGGGAACGTTCACGCTACAAGGCCCGAGACAGATACCTAGATTTACGCTCAATATCCATGGATTCGTCATACGAGGAATACCCTAAAAAAGATCGCAAGACGCACTGTGAGGAATGGGTTGAGCAGCAGAACCAGAAGTTGGCGCTCGGGGAGATGCACTCTTTTGAGGATCCCGTTATATACCGGCACAACGATGAGCAGGAAAAGGGGTACGAGTCCAGTGGTGGGAGTTCAAAACGGGGTTGCAAGCCTGTTTATGTGGGCTCACTAGATCGTAACAGCTTCTACAGGAAGACAGCTCCAAGTGCCCTGCGAAAGTCCCAGTTTGCCACCACCAGGAAACCAATCAAAGGTAAACACAAGGATGTTATCATGTGAGACAAGGCACACAGGCACATTATGCTGTATTTGCACAGTCTGAGGTGCAATCTACCGTATGCTTATGAGATCAGTTATAGATCTAATTTTTAGTCCAAGCATTTCATCCAAAAGTGTGGGTCAACCTCACACACACTACAACATAAATAAGCTCAGCAGATTTTGTGTCCTCAAAGTGTTAAGGAATCATACAAACAGAAAGTTTTGAAAATTCTTCCAAAAATACCTTTTCAGTACAGGCTTTTTGTGAGGAAAAAGGGATGGAAACTCATCAAAAAATCATAAAAGTCTCCTCTATAACAAATAAAAAGTTCTTAACCATACCTGGTACCACTTTTCTACTTCCTAAGATGATAATTTAAGCCAACATCACTATGTTACTGTACTTGTATACAAGTCAATTCATATAAATGCTGTCATTAATTGACATGAATTTTAAACAAAATTATTAAAATATAATTTCAACCAGTGCTTTTATGTTGCTTTCAATCCATATTTGTGACTGCCAAATTGGCAATTCAAAGTTTTATTGCAGAAAACCTGGAAAATGAAATGATAAAGACTTTTCATTACAAAGATATTGCAAGAAAACAAACCCTCTAGGCCGTTTTGGAGCCCATTCAGCAGCACTGAACCCTTCCTGTGGACATCAGACATGAAGACAAATCAGTTTTTTAACATGGACAAATTGACAAATTTCAATTCTTTTTTAATACTTTCCTTCACTTGGATTTCTTAAGACTTTTGATATGTTACAAATGACATATTTATGAGACTATTGAACGAGTTTCTGTTGTATTTTGTGTAAGGTTATGACTTATAATGCCTGTATTATTTTAGGGTTTCAGGGCAGTTTATCTACAATGCATCAATATTAAGATGAAAAGCTTGGAAATAACTTCATATTACTAAACAGATGTTGACAAACAAAACATGAGCATATGGTCAGTGTTCTCGTCATTTCCAGCCCCTGCAGATAAAACATGGTGGAGAGGTCGTCAGTCTTTGGTGTCTCACTTCTTATCATGAGTGACCTCCAGAGATGCTCTTCTAATCAATACTGGGGGCTTCAAAGTGCTGACAAGCCAGACTCACCTTCTTAGAAAGTGTGTGTGCTGGAACCTGTGTGTCTGTGTGCATGTCAGTATCACCTACCTCACAGGAAAGTGAACTGTCAGGTATCTGTAGGTGTAAGAGCCTGCAGAACAGGTTTTGTGGGCTCTTGGTTTTTGTTGTTGCTGTCATTCTCCTCATCTGTCTGCAGTTTTCTGACATACTCTGCATCACTCATGCTACTGTATGTGCAAACATAACGAGTCTGATCAGTTCTCGCATGACTGAAGGCTCAGTCAGTCCTTTTCTTGGTTGTTTACTTCAGATGCTCACTCTACAAAGGTGTAGACCTCATGAAGTTAAGTGTTTGTCTGTTTGGTATACAAACTGTGTCCTTATTTACTAAATGTCAGCATAAATCTTAGAAAACCCTCCAAGTTACCAAGTCCTGCAGACAGTCAATTTATCTTTGTGATTGGGATCAAACTTGCAACTATGTGATTGTGAGTCATGTATTGAAAATAACTGAAAACTATCAAATCTAGGGCTACATGTAGGTATCTTTGAACAATTTTCTTATTTCTATTAGTGAAGTATCTATTGCTGATACATATCACTGTTTTTTATGGCCCAGGTTGATAGAGAGGTGAAGTAACTTCTGATGGGCCACCATGGGACCTTAGTTTGGAAAAATTACTGTATGTACAGTAGTGAAGAGACACATAATTTTTTTATATCCTGTTTGAATAGTGCCATGAATTAAGCATATGATGTCTGCCAATTTTAAACATAATTTTATTAGTCAAGAAAGTCACAGTTTGTCGTAAAACTGTGAAGATGCATAATTATAAAGACTACACACCCAGAAGTCGCATAAGGAATGCACAAGGCTTTCCCTGTCCACAAGCTAACATTAGCCACTGAAGCTACGATGCTTGTGTGTTTTCGTACTGAGGTCTGGTCACATGAGCATCGGGTCTGGCCCGTTCTTTCCCTTCCCAGCTGATAAAAGGACCAGGAGTTGCAGGATAAAACACTTCAGGTAAGGTAAGGTTACAAGGGACAGAGATGTTTGTGATGGTGACGTATATTGTGCGAGACAAGAGGTGTAGCAGTTTCACACTAAACTAAACTATTGTTCTTTTTGTTTTTTGTTTTTTGTTAAGTAATTAATTTAGTTAAGTAACAATTTTGGGTCCAGATAGCAAAACAATACCACATTTTCACACTTTTAGAGGTAGTTTTGAGTGACAGGAACATGTTTTAGCCCCTCTTTTAATTAAAAAGAATTCAAGCTGTGCAATGAATCAGTGTCAAATGAAGAACTTTGGCTTTAAGATATAGTCTAAAGTAAGAAGCGTTTCCTGATTTAGACGGCTACATATCTTTCATTTGGCATTTGATGCTAACTTTCAATGCATTTCAGTGGCTTAGCATTCAAAATATTGAGGTTAAATACACAGCTCTGTGATGATGTTATCAGCTGTTAACACTGGGGATGGTTCAAATATGCAGTAGGGACAGAGGACTTAAAAAGATAGAGGGGTGTTGGGATGATTAGAGTTCACTTGAGTTTACTGATAAACAATCAGTCTCTAAACACATAAAAACAACTAATTCAACATTAGAAAGTAGTAAGTTTGTAAGTGTTTGTGTGTGTGGAAGGAACTGAAGAAAGAGAGAGCACTCTCCTGACTCACTTCATTGTGTCTGAGAAGAAGCAGGTGGCGCCCCACGACCCCTCCCCCAGTCACCTAGAAACACACGCACGCACGCACGCACGGCCACACACACACTCGGTCCACGTAGGCCCCCTCCACACACCCCATTCGGGAGTCCAAGTATTAATCCCTAGCGTCAGCATGGTGAGTGGATGGCGGGGGTCTGTCTGGTGCCAGGCGGTGGCCAGTACAGCCCTGACTCCTTAACTGCAAGACGAGACTGACTCGATGTGTGTGCACGTGTGTGTGTGTGCAAGCTGGAGGCTTATTTGAGAGATGACGCCATTTTTCAAAACACACACACACACACACACACACACATGCACATTTGCCTCTGCAGTGTCTTGTCATCCGTTAATCTTGTTAAACTGTTTCAGCTCGGTCAGGGGTTTGCCAGGGGTAAAGCATTTGATTGCAGGGCTAAAAACATTAGGCCATATTGTTGCAGCGCTTATTGGGTTTACGTTGTGATTCAGTGACATTGAGGTGATGGCTGAGGTTTTTTGAGAGCATGTAGAAGGGCCTTTGTTCTCAATAATCCAGTATTAGATATCTGACCTCTGTCATGGTCTGAAAAATCTTTAGAGTCTAGTAAACAGCACCTGCTAATCAATTGTTTATCTGACATACAGTATATCCCTATAAAATATGTGTTTCTGCAGGAATATACAGCTTAACAGTTTATGTTTAATTCTTTTATTGTTTGAAGCAGATAAACATATTGAATATATGTGGTAAGGATGTAAATATGCGCCTGGATTTCTGTTTATGGTTGCACTCTTGAACTTTTAAATGTCTTCTGCTGTATGGGCAGCGTTTGAGCGTCTGTGTGTGAGTAATGTGTCGTCATCCAGCTATGATCTGGCAGCGTATGCTGTGTTGTCCGCTGTAATCCCTGAGCACTCGTCTGCCATTGGTGGGCTGCAGGATGGAGGTGGGGTGGGGTGGAGGGTGTTAGGAGTTAAGACAGGAAATCTTTGGACAAGATCTCAAATTGTCTGACAGCATCGCTCTAAAGACGTCTTATCTCGCTGCTGGCAAGCAAAAAAGTCAGTTGGAAAAAAATGATTTGGCTCATCAGTCAAAAAGTCTGTAGGAGTCAGTGGTGGTTAGTTTTTTGTAGCCAAATTATCTCACTGAGGCCTTTTTAAATCATTTCTGATCATCATGGAAGTGTCATCTAGATTTATTATGTGTGAAGAGTGTTAAAAATGTCCAGTGCAATTTATTTTCATTAATATTTCCTTGTTTTGAAGCTTAGAGTTGCTTCAGAAGGAGTTTTAATGGGATAGTTTGGATTATTTAAAGTGAGGCTGTATGAGACACTTATTGATAGTCAGTGTAATTAGCTACAGTAGATTCTGGTCAGCATGCTGTCAGTTTATATAAACAGAGAGGAGTGCCAGCACAGATGTTAAGTGATTTACTGTTGTGGATGTACTATAAGCACCTAAAAAAGATCATTTTAATTGTCTGCTATATTTAGAATATTTTCACTGATTTACTTTGCCTTGTCCCATGGGAAACTGTTGTTATATAAGACAAATATCACCAACCAAACTCCATAAGCAAAATCAGTAATTCTAGCTCCTAGAACTCTGGAGTTGCTGATCTGCCTCTGCCTCAATCTGCCTCAATCAGTTTCTTTGTATTATTGTGCAACTTTGGTGAATCCTAACTATTCTTTTAAAACACCCTGACACATAATAGAACAAACAAACAAACAAGGAGCAGTGGACCAGAAACTCCTGGCTTCTGTAAGGTAAAATTACTCATTTCCTCTGTGGAGTTTGGTTGGTTTGGAGAGAGCAATGTTTGGCCTATATAATAATGGCTTCCTGTCACAAAAGACTGTCTGATGACAAAGTTAAGTGGTGAAAATATACTAAATATAACATAAACTTAATGTGATATTATTACTTTTTTTAAGTGGCTAAAATATGATTTGCTGCTAATACAGATAAGTATAAGATATAGATAAGTACCCTGTCCAACCCCAGATCAAATAATCAGAACTATCCCTTTAATCATCCTGATATTGTAAAAACAGTTGTTGGTACAGACACACATGGACAGTAACTACAGCACATCATCTGTATGCTTCAGTTCTGTGTTGGATAGTGTTACTGGTGCCTGCATAGAGAACAAAACTGATGTTATCTGTACCTTTTAGACAGAAGTGTGGGAAAAGACAGACAACTGATCTTTGACCTCGTGGACTTTCCCATCAGGACTACTTTACTCATGATAACACACAGGGAGTGGTCATATATCCAGTTTTTATGGATGTTATCGTCAAGTGAGGACAAAACAGAGTCATATACAGGTGCAGTTCACCTGTAAGTGAGAGTGACGCATTACAGAACTAGAGCAATTACCTGAAATTTCCAGGTATTTCCTTCTACTGATTCATTTTTACGGGGATCACACTGGACAACTAGTTGTTGCTCGGTACACCTCATATGAGTGTGTTGTCATTGACCTCCATTAACTCATAGAGAAACTGTCATTCCATCACAGTTGTTTTCCCAAGTTTCGTGCTCCTACACTAAGTCCTTCTGTCAGTAAATATTTGTCTGTGACAGACAATCATTGTCAGTTTTGGGTTATCTCACTTTGATAAACAAACTTACTTGTTTGAATGTTAATTTGTGGGAAAGACTTTCACATTGTTATTGTATTTGACAGTGGTTACAGTTGTTGATCTTGATAATCTATTTACATGTTCATGCATACAGTGATTATTTTACTGTCCTCTTTGGTAAAGACTCACTCTTATTAGTAAATAAGGGCGTGAGGGCATCAAACACTGGCTGTATGAACTAGAGATCTGCTTTTTTCACTTCAGTTCCATCTGGAAATCTTGTTTATTGTGCTGCAGATAGTAACGGCTGCGCTCATTTCCCATGATGCATTACAAACATGAACAAAAAAACTGTTTAGTCTGTTGTTTTGTGTTCCCAAAGGCAAATGTTACTTTGTCTGACTGTTTTTAATGTATTTGTAACTTTGTGTTGATCATTTTTGTTCTGGCTTACAGTCTGAACCATGAGTGAGGTTTCTTCACTTCAGCTGTATTTGACATTGGCTAGGCTGGACATTTGTCCTCTCTATTATTTATTAATGTAGAGTGGCTAAGAATACTGTTATTTATCCCGGATTATGTGCTGCCTTTATCAATAAATAACTTTGGACGTAGAAATTTTTTCAACACATGGCTTGGTGATGTTTATCTGATATCTGATGATTAGAATAGCCTCCGTCAGTATTGGCCTGCAATACTGTTACTGCAATAATGTTTTGGAGAAATCAGCTGTAGGGATGTCTGCCTTCTCTCCAATATACAGTAATGGCACTTAAAGCACCAAAAAAATACATTTGAAAAACTCAACAGCAACATCTTTTTCCAGAAATCATGGTTGCTTTGTTGACATGTCCCTGTAAAAATATTGCTTTATTATCTGCTGCAATAGTAGATTAAATGTTGGTTTGCATTTGTAAGGGATGTGAAGATATCATTTAGCCTCCCGTTCATTTGTCTGTAGAGTTCAGTGCACAGATAAACACTGAACGGTTAATTCAAATCTCTTATTACGTTTTGGGAAAACTCATCAACCCCTCAGGCAGATGCTTGTCTTTACTTGTCCTACAGTTAAGCAACAGGTATAATTCAGTCATCTCAAGACAGTTCTCACACACAGGTTGTACTGAGAGAAAAAATATCTTCCCACACAGGCAGTAAAGGCAGTATGCAAAATTCCCTCATAAAACAGAGAAAATGATTGACCAATTTTTCTGAGCATTTGTTTTTGCATCTGTGTGTATCACCAAAGCACCTGTGGGACAAATAGACCCATTGTCCTCTCCTTCTCCTCGAAGAAAGTACAGATTTTTGGTTGAATAGGTCCCTCTCTTAATGGTTGTGGTTCCTCCCAATGCTCCCCCTGCACATATGCAAAACGGATGGTCTCTTGAAGTAATTGGACATTGTTCATCATAGAAATGAGCTGAAATGAGAAATTCCAAGGAAGCCAGAGATCGCAGTCTTGGTCCTGTTTGCCACGTAGCATTTCAGCAACTTATTTATTCAACTTGTCAATTATACTGTAGCCTCATCCACCTGGAAACAAGACGAAACACGGGATTAAGTCTGGGAACAATCACATCCTAAATGCTACATGTATCAGTACATGACCTGCTTTTATAATGACTCGTGTGGTTTGAATAGAGGCGCTAATTACCAGAAATTCCCAACAGTGGTACACACATAAAGGTTGCTGTGAGATTCTGCCAGGAGCAGGAATGTGACCTTTTGACATTTGACCCTACGAGAGATAAACAGGATGGTATGTCACTGAATAAACTCCCCTTTATCCATTTTTAAGTGACCTTGTACCTGCTGCAACAGTTGGTGGAACAAATCTGGACAAAAGGCTGAGGATACAGCTAAATACACTGTAAAAAAAAAAGAACATTTTGTTTCAACTTAAAAAGTTAGTGTTCAGGGTGCCTTAAATTTTTAAGTGGACTGAATTTGAAAAGACATTCAGATATTTCTGTAATGCTGCAAAAGAAACTTGATTCAAATTAAAAAGAATGATCTCAAGAGAGTTTAAACTCTCAAACAGTGCATGCTGGGAAGTCTGCTAATATGCTAATATTGTGTGTCATTAGAAAATTAATTTAATGAGTTGATTTAAACTCTGTAGTACATTCATTCAACTCCTCATTTCAAATCCAAAGATTTCAGGTTAGATGAATTTGTGTTTATAGGGTCTGAGGCTAATCAGCTTAAAATAAAATAAATATATTGAAAAAAAAAAAAAAGTTTAGGAAACTCATCATTTCAAGGCAGCAGCCTTCACTAGATTTTTGAGTTTTGAAACAAACTCAAACTCTTAAGTTTTGACTGACCTATAACCTTTTGTTGAGATAATTTACTTTTCTTCTTTAGATAAACTTGAAACTTTGAGTTTTAGAAACCCCCATTAAAACTGGCAACAGTGAGCTGTGAACCTGATTTGTGAACATTTGAGCTTTTGAGTTTAGTCAACAATTTGTGAAATACACATTTTTTTTTTTTTTTTGTATTTCTCAAACCTTCATTATTGCAGTGTATATTTACATTAAGTTAAAGAGAAAAGTCGATGCCACAAAATTCCTGTATGATTTTTTTAATACAGTGTGAAAGCCCTTTTGTGTTTAGTCAAGTGGATGAAAACTTTGTTTTTGTTCGCCTTTGCAGAGAAATTTATTTTGAGTCTTTGTCTAAAGCACAGAGTGAACGTGTTAAAGGTCCACAGTTTGACGCCCTTTAAGAGTCTTGCTAATATTTACCCTGTCTGTGCTGACATTGTTATCTTAATCCAGTTACCAGCGTCATGGATTTTTTTTTTTTTTTTTTTTGTATCCAGTATCAATAACAGGTCACGGCTCGCAGGTTGTTAGGTAAATACTGTTGCTAGTGTTGGCATTTTATTTCCAACAGTCTGGGAGCTTGTGTGAACTTATTCTCAAGTAAGCTTCATGTACCAACTGAACACACATGCTTAGACACAGACTTTCCCATGTGATCATTTCAGCAAAGCCACTCCCTGCTCTCCAAAAACTTGGCTTGATATGAGGAGGGGCCCCCGCTGTTCATGTTGCCATGGCGACTGTGCATTCTGCTGTGAACTTTGGAGCAGAGCACACACTCACACTCATACACACACACACACACAGCACTGATTGTGTCTGACCTTAAAATGCTCCGTGCAGGGCAAACTTTTGACTTTTAGTGCAGCACGCTGACTACAAAGCATGAATTCAGAGAAATGTTGCTTGAAAACTGGTTCTGCTGCAGCTGTGCAACAAAGTAACAGATCTTCAAAAGAGGGTGATTTTCTAAAGAGACAAAAAAAAGTATGTTCTTGAGTTTACTTGAAAGGTTTTGTAGATTGTGTTAAAAGAGTTGAAAATATTCTTAAGTGCAAGCTAAACTTGGGAGGACTGTGGGGGGAAGATGTTGATCATCATTTTGATAGATTTCAGCCTGTCAGAGGAGGAGACTGGTCAGGTGTCAGCAGACTGTGAAACATGAAACGGACTCTTCACAGAACTGGACCAGACTTCACTGGACTGGACCCATCCTACGCACCATAACCCCTGATTAATGTTACAGTAGCCGAATGTGAGTTCATGGGGCTCAAAAAGCAGCATTAAGAATATCAGGAAGGACTGCATCTAGATTGTTTTGATTATTGATTAATCTGTCAACCATTTTCTTACTTAATCGCTGAGTTGTTTGGTTCAGAAATTAGTGAAAAATGGTGATCACTGTTCTTCAAAGCCCAAGGTGACGTCCTTAAATGTCTTATTTTGTCCTCAACCCAAAGATATTCAATTTACTGTCACAGAGAAGTAAAGAAACCAGAAAATATTCATATTTAAGAAAATGCAAACAATAGCAAATAATTTAAGCTCAATAAATTGAATGAATCTCGTGACACCTGACTTAAGGCATTCGAGATATACTGAATAGTTGAAGGTAGAATCAGTATGATTTGTCCGAGCTTTTCATCAACACACCAGAGAGATAGTTGCAGTAGTTGAAAGGGTCTCTGCAGATACAGACACCACCACACACTCCTAGTGGGTCATAAGTGATGACTGAAAGAGGTTATGTTTGAGTCTATACATTGTTATTTAGTAACAGCATTATGCGTACAAATAGCATAATGCATAATCCACACACACATCCACAATGCAGTGCACAAAGGAAACAGAAGAGCTTTTCACAGCTGGAAAAAATAACTTTGGGTGGTGGTGGAAAAGTTAAAAAAAAGTCTTGGAAAACAAAACAAAAAAGTTAAATCATCGGAAAACCATTTTGATGTCTCTTTGTGAGGTTGGCAGGAGCTTTCCAAAGTTGCAGTTTTACTCGCGAGACACACATATTGTATGTATGTTGATGTTTTTCCACACTTTTTGTTCTAATAGTGATTTAAAATACAAAACTGTGAAATCAGATCTTATCAGTATCAGCCATGAGAATTAATACGCTGAAAAAAAATCCATCGTTGAAGACAGTTGCTGTCCAGCTCCAGGTTTTGTTATCTGCCAGAGTGGTCGTCCTCCCTGGTGTGTGTGTGTGTGTGTTTTTGTGTCAGTGTGTGTGTTTAATGATGGTGGGTTCCCATCCATTCTCATGGTAATTGGAGGTCTGGAATGGGTTTATGCAGCGGGATGTGCAGTCCTCTACAAGGCTCAGGAGCTGGACTTCAGATTGACAATGGACTACCATAGAATGGGTGGTGTTGTTTGAACCACTGTGT
>JAJHUR010083135.1:0-13363 GCA_027495735.1 Lutjanus campechanus
ACTGTATTATTTCATTTGCTGTGTATATAGGAATACCTACACCCTATATAATATGATGTTGTGACATGGTTACCATTCATAACCTTGCAAACCTGATTAATCTTGTATGTTACTTCTTATAAGTTGATAACATCTGGTTTATTAAAGTGTTAATCAAGTGTGTATCGATGTGGCACTTCTCAGCAACTGAGAAAGTTCATACATGAAAACATGGAAGCATTAAACTTTGATAAACTTTATCAATCCTTTAAGAAAGAATTTGGAACAAGGGAAAGAATTAGAAAGATAGATTTATGGGGGGGGAGTGGTGAAGTTTCGCGCCACTGAGACCAGACCCCCGCCCCTTCCTACAGAAGACTACTAAGCAAGAGAAGTCAGGAGCTTCTCCGGTCACTCACTTCACCCTTACTCTACTCTACAGTCTTCAGAGACCTAGAGATGAAGATTCTTCGGACTCTTTTCAGCCTCATGATGGTCAACGCCTGACCCTCTGCTTGAGCTTGAGGGCAGGACAGGCCTCTGGCCTGTCCTGCCAAGAGGCTAACTCTCTGCCTGACAGAGAGAGGACAATTGAACACAAGCCGCACCGAACGTGAGAAACGTGGTGCGTGAAGATGACTTCTGTGAGAGACAGAAAGACTCAGATTTCAAATTAGAGAAACCGACAAGAACTCTGAAATGCCTGATCTTCTAATAAAACCAAAGTTAGAAGAACCAGGGCAGTTGCCCACATCTCCACCCAAGTGGAGGTGCGTTGTGAAGATGGGACGACTCTGCTGCCTGCAGAGACAAGAGATCCAGAATGCCCGAGCATGCCGCTCCAACGAGCTCCAGACGAGAGGAGAGGACAGATCTGCCACCGGCGCGGGACCTTCTGAGAGACCCAAGAGCCTGAGACCCGGCGTGTTTCTCCTTCCTCCTCCAAAGCAACCCCTTCCCTGGTCATCAGAAGAACTAGGTGATACAAATGCTTTTCCTGTGACATTTGGGGTTGATGCTCTAGGTTTTAGAGAATAAAGATTAGGTTCAGATCAAAACTTGACACCTAACTATTTCAAGTATTCTCTTTTGGCTTCCCATCTCTCTCAACTGCTGAATGGTGCCTTAAACAGTGAATTTCACTGCTGTGTTTTAAATATGTTGTCCACTTATGATTTAATGACTTAACAATGCATCTGACTAAGATCTACTTGATCTGATTTGACGGTCCCTATTCACAAACATAGGATACCGTATTGATGCTTCAGTCATTCAATCAGTTATGCTTTCGTTCATCTTCGTTCTCACTATATTCATTATGTTCGCTCATGTTTGTCCATTTATGTTTGTTAGTATTTGTTTGTCCATTTATGTCTGTTAGTATTTGTGTCTAGTTAGTACTTAATAAATCCTTCATTTATAAAGAACTGATCATGTGAGTTTGTGTGTATGAAATATGACGGTCACTGTACACAGGAAAAGAACTCCGTAGCAACCCTCAGACTGAGTCACAATTAATGAATAGGCTATCAATTTCCCTTTTTCAAGGGTGGCGCCCAGAGGTTTATTTAATTTAAATTCAATTTGGCTATTTAATACAAGTAGCTACTGACTATTTCTGATAGCCGGAAGTGAGGGTAGTTCCTCTACTTCCTCTTAACAAAATAAAGCACTTGCTCTAACGCTAGTCAAGCATATTCCGCTACATAATGGCGCCCAACGTGGGGCCCGATCACAAACTGTATAATTTGTATACACAAACTTATGATGATCAGGCGAT
The DNA here is from genome assembly GCA_027495735.1 of Lutjanus campechanus. Classification (NCBI taxonomy): domain Eukaryota; kingdom Metazoa; phylum Chordata; class Actinopteri; order Lutjaniformes; family Lutjanidae; genus Lutjanus; species Lutjanus campechanus. The sequence continues at coordinate 1,760 of JAJHUR010083135.1, forward strand.
GAAGGTGATTTGAGTACTTAACTGTGTTTGCGAGCGGCTGTTTCCTCGATTACCGAACTACTAAAGTTTGAGTAATTAAATGTCCTTATTACTGGTTTACGTTCGTGTCATACTTGATTCTTGAATTAATGATGATAGGACAGAATCAGTCTTTCATTCATGTGAGTTCAGGTGTTGGAACACTGTCACAAATGTAGTGAGCATTAGAGTTACTCTGTACTGGCTCAAGTTAATGGCAGCTCGGATCTCATGCCCTGGGAATCAGCTGTAACCCACTGGTGTGAGATACCTGTTTGTGAGCTGAACCATGCTGAGCTAAAGTCAGAGGATATCTTATGCTTCCTCCTCCCTTGCTGACAGTCCGAGACGCTGCCAAGCCCAATGCTCTAGAGTTCTAATTCGGCTCATCAACTTGTAAACTAAGTTTACTGAATGGTTGATTTGATGTGTTGTGCTGAATGCACCTGCACGCACCGCCGTGCTTTTATAAAGAGCCCTGATGGGTCGAGTCCCAGCTGCTGCACTACGCCAGAGCTGCTGACCAGTTGTTATGCATGTGTATACGTATAGCGTCACTGTACGCTCAGAATTCCAATTCTGCTCATTAACTTGTAAACTAAGTTTACTGAATGGTTGAATTGATGTGTTGTGCTGAAAGCACCTACACGCACCGCCGTGCTTTTATAAAGAGCCCTGATGGGTCGAGTCCCAGCTGCTGCATTAAGCCAGAGCTGCTGACCAGTTGTTACATGCATATAGCGTCACTGTACGCTCATTAAATAAATAAATTAATTAATTAACCAGGCCTGGTTGGCGAGTCTCAACTGCTGCGATGCTCCAGAGTTGACAACTACGCCCTGAGTAATGTTTGTCTTGCTGCGAGGTTCCAGAAGATGTTAACTTACTCAGACCCCTCAGTCTCTGTGCTAGCTTAGCTACCTAGCATGGGACAGCTGCCGCTGTAGCAGTGAGGGTTAACTGTAAATCTCTACTGAGTGTGCCACAAGTTGCACGGGCTGCTGTCTAACACCAACACCTGAGATACTCTATTGTAAGAGAGTGTACACACCCTCTGTTAGCAGAAGTTGTCAGTAGGATGAATTGTAAAAGATAAGTAGTACTGCTATGTTGCAGACACAAACTGCAACTAAATCAGACTCTTTCTTGTTGATTTGACTGACTCTATGTTGTTGCTGGGTACACATAAGCCTTGAGCTGAACAGAATTGTTGAGACAGACTCAACAGGCGGTTGCCATTTTCTGTGTGTAAAGCTAATTTTAGTGTCCTGAGCAGTTCCGACTGGACTCAGGTCAAACTAAAAGTTCTTCAGTGGGCAGTGCTAAAACCCCCACTTCCAGATCATAGTGATCCTTCTTCTAGGGTGTGTTGGTTGTCCTGGTTAACTGAATGTAATGTGTATGAATTTTGACTTCCTGTGTGTTACAACAGATGAGAGCCCTAATTACAACATTCACTGAATAGTGTCATGATGCTGTGAACCTCACCACCCCTTCTTGCTGTCATGACTCCAGTCATAATGCCTCTAGTCATACAAATGATTGAATTAATTCTATATTAATTCTAATTTGGACTGCGTAATCTTGCTTTTTAAAGTGTTTACACTTTGAACTTAGAACCTGTTCTGATTACTTTAAACAATTGCAGTACCATCACCTTGATTCAAAGTAATCTAATTGATTTAAATTCTGTTTTTAAAACTATTCGTGATGTCTCCCTTCCTACTGCCTAGTACCAAACTAGTTGAACATCAGTACATTGAGCCTGATAGTCAGAACTAACCTCCTAGACTATCACAGGGTAACACCTGCCCATATTATAGTGAGACATAAAGACCATTTACAAGCTAAGTAACTTAACTTCATTAAGTATTAAGCAACACATCTATCCACCTACCTATTAGCACTGAGAATGCAATATGGAAACGCAATGTGACTGCTGAAAGGCTGGCGACACACTGCTAACACTGGTGATAATGCTCATAGAAGAACAGGGATTTTCAGCATTCACACCTATTAAAAATTCGAATTCTAAAGTTTGATTTTCTATCCCTCCTATGCTTAATCAACATTAAAGGTGCATACATAGGTGTGACAATTGTTCACAGACTAGTGTGAATCACACGCACTCATTTCTTAGGGGGGCTCTCTGAAATTAACACACTTGATTGCCTTCTCTTCTGAACACATGTCAAATTCAGTAATCAATGAACCTACACCACATTGTCAGTCATCCAAAGGATGCATGAAGAACAAACAACTGTTGCCCTGTCAGTAGACAATAAGGTTGTTTTTGTCAGTCAAGGTGCATGGCTGGACAGATTTGAGTGAAGCTTCTCATCTCTTAAGTGCCAAAGCCCTTTTTCTTTATTAGCCAGTCTAAATTTATACTACGATGTTCTAGTTCTTTACAAGACTGTACTATGTTGTTATGATGCACCCTTACCTTTACCATTTAATGGTTATTCACTGTGCTAACTCACACCCCCAATTGCCCAGTCACTTCTTAGCTGCAGATCAGATCTCTAGCAGCCAGGAGCATGGTCTCCTCTTCTTTTAAACCTCCAGGGTTTCCACTCAGCACATGTGTAGCACAAAAGCTACCCTGAACACCTTCCCCTACTGCTATCGTGGGCAATAATGCAAGTATCTTTTGTGGGTCATTCTCCCTGCATCTAAATATTTGTTACCAGATCTACAGTTTCTGGTCCTCCTTTTAGACTCGTGAAGTTCCGAGCCCTGCAATGGGTAGTAACTAGACTCCCTACTGACGATTTTGTGTGAAGCATTGATGTTGAGCTGAGTTAGGCTGAGCTAAAGCCAGTTGTGGGTCTTGCCCACAGGCTGCCTGTCTTGTGTTGTCTTTTATACCAGTCATTAACTGCTAATGTTTACCCTTGACATGCTTTTTTTTTTCTTTGTTAGTTAAGACTAGCAGATTAAATGCTGCACTAGCCTCGTCAGAACGCTAGTCATTCTGCTCTATCTTTAGATACAGCTGTTAGCTTGAATCTACTTGTAAAAAAACTCCCACTCATGTTGTTGGTCAAAAGACACACGTGTTTCTTCATAATCCCACATCTGTAACAAGATGATCAGGATTAATGAGGTCTGAATTATTTCCTGCATTAACTGGAACCAATTGTGATCACAACAATCGGCTTGCCAGATTTGACTGTGTAGATTCTCTATACTTTTGAATTACCAATTCAAAATACCTACCTACCTAGAAGCTGGCTCTAAGAGCCTATCTCTAAATCAATGGTATAGGTCTAAAAGCTTTGACGGGTCAAACACATTTTTTTTTCAACTAATCTCTATTTCTTACCTATTTCCCAGTTTAACGAGACCTCTTTAAATGTGGAAAATGTTGAATACTTAGTGAGCCTATGAACCAAGCTGAGAGTCAAAATCTTAAAGGACAAGCTCCCTTCTAAAACCCTTTGTGGTATATTTCTCAATTACATTATGTAACTGAGATGCTAGAACAGCTCCAGTTCAAAGGAAATTGAGCCTACAGCCCTGAGCTGCCTCTGACCTGCTCCCATTCAACAGTTGAGAGTATCTTGGGTACCTAAGCCCTAAACCTTAAGAAGCCTTTACTTTTGTAAATACCACACCGGAAGTGTAACCCTGTTATGAGAAAATCTGGTGCTGAAATGTATTTTAGTCCTTGAATGTACCATTAGACTGTTTTTTTTTTTCTCCTACAAGTCACTTTTATATTAATAGAAGTGAGAGTTGTTGTCGTAATTCATCGAAATGGAACTCACCACAATGAAGAAGATGTCTACTATGACAATCTATCGATTCATTTTCTATAAATTAATTCAGTATTTGCCCAAATTGCTTAAAATAGCTGTAAATACTGTAACAGTTCCCTGGAAATTCCGCTACACAGTCCAGCTAACCTGATCACAGTAATACGGACATTTATTTTAGTTCTGTACCTCAGAGGCTGACACACAGCATAATATCTGTCAATAGAAATAAAGCACAAGAAGATGAGCACAGATAGAGATCAGTGCAGAGCACTATCCAACAAACACTTGTTGGTTTTAGTGTGTATTTCACACGATGCAGATTTGTTTTGTGCATCTGCACTGATGGGAGCCCTTGGTCTGTGCCACTGAGTAACATATTTTGATTCTTTGTTATTCTTTGGGGCTCATTAGCATATCATGGTCAGGTTTACAAACAAACAAAGATAAAGAAAAATAAGATAAATCCACTTTTTAATCCCAAAAGTTTAAAATACAAACTCTGAGCTCTCATCTGGCTGGTCAGCACATCCTTAACTGTTTTGTGAATCACTGCTGCAAAGAGGCTGAAAGGTTGGAGTAAAAATAAATTCACTTTTTCATCTCGAAAGTTTCAAAAACAAACGTTGAGCTCTCGTCAGAGAGTATTTAAGACCAGTGCAATGTCTATATAAACCTGAGGGTCATTATAGGCCCCAACTTCATATGTGCTGACACAATACAACTTCATAGGTTCAAGGAGAGCAGGAGACGTGCATTCAGTTCACCATTAAAATGTTTATTTAAAGATTTTAAGATTTTTGTTGCTGGAGACCTGAGAAAAGAGAAAAACAACTGTTTAGGACAAACATTTTTTTTTATTTAACTATAATAAATAGCTAAAACAATTACCAAATTACTAAAAAAGTACAAAGTTCAATATAAAATAGAACACCAGTATTTGTTGGAAGCAAGTAAATAGGCAGGGTTCTCACTATGGGGAGATTCTATCGCAGAACCCCAATAATTGCCACCATGTGAGCCCACTGTGATCACCAACACTGCAATCTACACTGCAACTCACACTGCAAAAGGAAGCAAATCTACAAAACACTCAAGTGACCACCACCGTTAGGCCTACCACACTGCATGCAAAGGTGAGGATCCCCAGTATACTCCCCACAGTTCGTCCCACTGCCAATAAAAAAAATGAAACACGAAGAAGGGGTGAATCTCAGTTGGTTCAGCTCACAATGGTGTAAAAGACATTATTCAATGCAACTGTAGAAAGTGTAGCAGTTAGTTGTCACAATAACAATGTACAAGTACTGGACAGTTCACAGTAAAGCTGAGGTTGAATCCAATTCCCAGTTAGGCCAGATAATGTAGATGGACTGGTTCAGGCAAAGCAGCAGTTTGGCATTTTGTCTGCGATAAGGGAAACATGGTCAAAATCATTTCTATCAACTGGCAAAAATACTTTGGAGGGACTGACCCCCCTACATTACCACACCAGTGTGGGTTACCTTGCTCACTCTGAGGCCCTGATTAAAGGAGACACTGGGGATATCAGCAGGCTGACTACTTTGGCTCAGACAAGGAGGAGACAAAGGCTGAATTCCCTAAAGGATTAAATTATTATACTGCTAATGATAGGCCTACAGGCATCCAAACAATTGCAGTTATCGATGGCCTACCAACATGGGGTTACAGAGCATATATCAGCCAGGATCAGTCACAACACAGCTTTACTACAACTAAATATATGATAAACCTCATTAGATTTCAACTCAAACCATACAAACAATATTTCTCCCAAGATCTCCCTTACCTGCCCACACACCAAGCAATCCTACCACACATCAACCAGGATTCAGACAAAGAGGCACTAATTGCCCAGACCTGCCCTTATAAAGGCAGAAAACTATCTCTGACCCTACCTACAGAGGGCAGTGCTCTCACCCTACATGCCAGCCCTCAAAATTGCATCACCAGCCAGCCCCAGGGCCACCCCATCAGCAGCCACCTACAGGAGTAGCCCCCACAGCCAGCCTGTCAACTGCCAGTCACAGGACCGGACACAAGACTGGTGCATCAGGAGCCAGCCCCAGGACCAGCCCATCAGCAGACAGCCACAGGACCAGGCCCAGCCAGTCAGAAGCCAGCCACAGGAGCAGCCCCACAGCCAACCTGTTGGCAGCCAACCACAGGACCGGTGCCAGGACCAGCCCATCAACAGCCAGACACAGGACCAGCCTGTCAGCAGCCACCTACCAAACCATTGCATCACCAGCCAGCCCCAGTGCCAACCCCTCAGCAGCCACCTACAGGAGCAGCCCCACAGCCAGCCTGTTGGTTGCCAATCACAGGACCGGACCCAGGACCAGTCGATCAGCAGCTAGCCCCAGGACCAGGCCCAGCCCATCAGCAGCCAGCCGCAGCAACAGCCCCACAGCCAACCTGTTGGCAGCCAACCACAGGACTGGCGCCAGGAACAGTCCATCAGCAGCCAGCCCCAGGGCCAGCCCATGAGCAGCAAGCCACAGGAGCAACCCATAAGCAGCCAGCCACAGGACCAGGTCCAGGGCTATCCCATCAGCAGCCAACAACAGCACAGGCCCATCAACAACAAGCCACAGGTCAAGCCTGACAGCAGCCAGCCACAGGACCAGTGCATCAGCAGCCAAGCAAAGGAGAAACCCCACAGCCAGACTGTCGGCAGCCAAACACAGGTCTGGCACCACAGTCAGCCTGTTGGCAACCAGTCAAGGGATTTGCCCCAGGGTCAGCTGTTCAGTAGCCAGCCACAGGTCCAGTCCATCAGCAGCCAGCCACACAACCGGCCTTTTTTTGTTAATGTGGTATGCAAAGTGCAGTAATTTAGCACTGCCCCTCCATATAGTTGGAGGACTTACAAGGGACAGATTAAAATGTGAAACCAAATCAGGGGAAGATGAGATATCCTGACTTTTAATTCCTGATAAAAGCCCAAACCCAAGCTGTACAGTTCTCCTCATGACAAATAAACTGAACTTCTTGTGTAAAATAGGTGGTTTACCACCACAAAATAATATAAGGAGGAGTGATTGTCCCAAGACCCCAGACCCTCTGCTCAAAGTCTTTAGGTCTACCATGTGATGAATTTAAAGTTTGTTGGATAACACTGTATGCTCCTCTTAAAGCACAATAATGAACTGAAATTACTGAGGCCTTAAGTTCACACTTGCATCATTACCTCATGTTAGGGCAAGTGCTGTGTTAAAATGCTGATGTGCTTATGTCTACCAAAGCAAAATAAATTTTATGCATGATGAAGTATAACTTAAGAGTGACTGTTGTGAAACAATAATGATAAAGATGAAGGCCAGCCAGGAAAAGTGTGAAGCTTTTCTCTATTTTATAAACAGGTTTTCTGTTTACCATGACACTTTATGCACCGTCTTGTAGAGGGTCCTTATTATTTCAGTTCATCTTGTGCTTACATGTAATTTGTACTTAATCATTTCATATACATAATATATACATGTATATATATACACACACACACACACACACACACATATATATATATTTATATATATATATATATATATAAATTGCTAAATAATACAATAATATTCTGGAGGCCAGGGGCCAGTTCATAAACAAACATTAATAATAGCACAAGTTATCAGATGAAATGAATAAACTATCTGAAACTCATCTTTCTATGAAATTATTTATGTTCAAATTAACTGACTCATTTACCTAATTTATTAAATAATTTAACTTGGTGCAAGAATTAACAGATAATTCAGATGTTTTTCTGCACATACAAACAAAAACTATATTTTACTTGTGCTTTGGTAATGTTTGAAACAGGTTAAATGGAGGTTACTGGAACCTCTTTCATCCTCCCAGGAACAACAAGAGCAGCATAATTAAGCTCTTTTAATCTGTAATACACATTTATGATGGGATCAGAATTATCCTCATTTCTGTGAAACTTTTGCTCTTCTTCATCTAATAATTACACTTTTCACAGCCTGAAAGGTCATCATGCAAATCAGTCTTCTCTCTGTTACTAAGAGCATAATTTAGACTATCAGCTAAAATTAGAATATGTGTCCCTCCTTCCTGGGACAAACTGTGTCAACTGGTTAATTTTCAAAGAAGGTTTACTGACAGAAAAATTCAGAGCTGTACTCCTGCATTCATTATGCAACATCTATGTCTGAATACATGAAGTACAAAATAATAATGACATGTGTAGATCCTGTGATTATTTGCAACATTTACATTGAGATTGTAGGTACTGTTTACTATGTCCTGTGGTAAATTTTATATGAGCAGCAGTAGAAAGAGGTGTAAATCTTCAGAGTCAAACTAGTGATGATTAGCAGCAAGTAATGAGTCAAGAGAGCTTAGAATGAGTAAAATCACCTTGAAATATTTTCCCAGAAATGATCATTCTGAAAGCTGATCGAAACCAGCTGTAAAAGAAAGCATAGATGAATGGATTGAGCATTGAATTTGACCATCCAAGAAACTTAAATCCAAAAACTGTTGGAAGTGATATATTTAACGTCCCTGACAAGAACAAGCCCCAACAAATAAAGAAAGGAGTCCAACACATCAGAAAAACTCCCATCACAATAGCCAGAGTTTTTGTGGCCTTTCTCTCCATCTTACTTTCAGACTTTGTGCTCTGACAGGTTGTGTTCTGGATGCTGCGTGCCTGTCTCTTTGCCACCATCAAAATCTTTAGGTAGACGCCAGACATTATGGTAGCTGGGAGGTAAAAACCAACAATCTCTGGTATACTCTTACCTGTAAAGGTAAGCCCAGATACAGCCCAGCTCAGCAGGGTCATGATCACAATAACACCAGCATTTATTTTAGTTCTGTACCTCAGAGGCTGACACACAGCATAATATCTGTCAACAGAAATAAAGCACAAGATCCACACAGAACATGAGCACAGATAGAGATCAACACTGAGTATGAGCCAACAAAAAGGTCGGTAAACTGGTATCACTACAAAAGGCAAAATTAAAATCCCAACAATCAGGTCAGTTACAGCAAGAGAGAGGATGAGGAAGTTTGTAGGGGTGTGGAGCTGTTTGAAGTAAATGATGGAGGTTATTAGAAGAAGGTTCCCACATATTATAAGAACTGATAAAGAGCCAACAATAATATTTAACAAATATGTGGCAGTGATGCCTGCTTCATAACAGAAACCTTTTAGACTAAAAACCTCAGCAGGCAAGCCAATCTGAAAAAAAAAGTTGACAGAAAAGTTAGAGTCCATGCATAAATGATCATCAATAGTAAAGTGACATTTGCATTAATATGCCTTAAATCAAGAAAATTAGTAGTATGTAGTTTTCTGTAGAGAGAGATTCTCAGTTAATGTTAGTGCTCTGTTTGTTTCACACCGTGCTGATTTGTTTTGTGCATCTGTACTGATGGGAGCTCTTGGTCTGTGCCACTGAGCAGTATATTTTGATAAGTTATTCTTCAGGGCTCATTAGCATATCATAGTCAAGGGAGTCTCTTAAAGGGGAACTCACTGCAGTAGAAGTTAGTACTGAACTTCTGTGAACTTGGAGGACTCATGAGAGACAGATTAAAATGACTTGGAATTCTAAAAGTGCTGGGTCATACCCATAATGCAACTCTATCCTCATCTCTTTAATCTGTATACAAATGACAAAGTTTTATACTTTGAAAATGTGTGATTGCATACATCAAAGTACAATTTTGCGCACATGAAATACAGCAAGTCTTCCCATTAACTTGTGGGAACAGAATATCCATAGTCAGGTGACCTTCATCTGTTTCACAACATTAACCAAGCATTTAGTTTCAGTAGGTTCTGGCAACAAAACTACTTGGTTAGGTTTTGAAAAAGATCATGATTTGATTTAAAACCAGTACAGTAAAACAAGTGGGAAATAAATTGAATATACCACAGTCCCACTTTTTAAGATTCCTCCAGGTTCAAAGTCAAAGTTGTTCAAAGGGGCAATTCAGTGTTAAAGTACTGCATGAAAGCACAATTTAATTATATTGTTTTCTTAAAGCAATATTCCACTTTGTTTGAATAAGCTACTCAGAATGTACTCAACATTTAAAAAAGCACACAAAACAAACACAAAACGTCTCCATCCTGTTTGTGTGGTGTAATCCGCGAGACGGGACATTAAAAATTAACCGCAAAAGACGCCATTTACGCCATGTTTTTAGTCGAAATGTCAGCTGTCAACAAAAATTGAAATATTTTCAATCTTTCAAATGCTAAGTGGAATTTTCTTGGGGGATTATTACAGGCTAGGATATGTCAATGATCAATACAGGTACAGAGCCTTATGCATCTCAGAGTAAATCTCATCCACACCTGGCACCTTGCTCATCCAGCACTCTTTCAACTATCCAACAGTATCCCTAATGAGGGTCAACAGTTCTCCCTCCCTGCTGATCACAGCCTGACTCAAGCCCTGCTTTCTGTTTCTGAGTTATTTAACAATTTGATAGAACTTCCGTGTGGTGAATGGAAAGTCTTTCTCTATAGCCTTCCCAGACTCTTCCCACATCTAGGTTTTTGCTTTGGTGACCACCAAAGCTACAGCTCTTCTGGTCTCCCCATACCCATCTCCAACAAACCCCTGATTCAACGAAGTCCAAAAGGTCCTCCTTCACAATATGTAAAGTATTAGCTATTCTAATCCAATACACTTTATATCGTCTTTAACCAATATACCCTCAGGGTCCTTTGGCTGCCATTTTTGTGTATGCACTTAAAAAAGACACTGATGTTTCAACACAGCCCTGGCTCTGTAAATGATATATGGACATAGTGTCTCAGACGGAGCCACACAACACTATTCCAGCAACAGGTGACAGGGGAGGAGGAGAAATGAGCAAAGTGATTATTCACCTTGTGTGTTTATTCACCTGAAAAGGGGAGGGAGCCACGATCGAATAAGCAATAGGCAAATTTCCCGTGAGCACCTGTGTTTGAGCCTCATACAGCACTCACCAGAGAAACCAGTTCTTTCTGCTTTGTTCCCCGTGTCTCTTCTTTCCCCTCTCCTCTCTGTACAATGGGCCAGGTTAACTTAAGAATTAGCCTCTAAAGGCACTCTATGTAGCCTATTATTTAGATATATCTATGGGCATAGGTGAAGGAACCGGGGGGGACTGCAGGGACGTGTCCCCTCCAATATTATAGACAGGCGCATTCGTCTCACCCAAAAATTATACCGCGTAGGAGAAAAATATTTGATTTTTAAATCTTTAACTCACGTGCTTTTATTTTGAAAGCGCAACGCAGCGTCATGTCACTGGCCCGCCCACCCCTCCCTCACCGGCTCAGAGCGTGTTTGATCACTCACGACTGACGGTCTGATGACAGAAACTCTTTTGGACGAGTTAAAGCGGTTTGGAGGGATGCCATGAATATAGCTTGTTTCTAATGTCTTTTTGTTAGTTTACATTCACATTTAGAAACCATATCTCCACTGTATAATAACTTGTTGTTGAAGTCGTCTTGTGCACGGGATAGTGCTCACTTAAATGTGCCACCACCATATATTTTTTGTATAATTTTGTTTTAATTATTACAACATAATTTGTCTCTTACAGATGCATATTTCAAGATGCCACCCTGGATGTAAATGATGACGACAAAGAATTAATTCTGGAGCCTTTCAAGTTTTTGTTTTATAACATTGAAGATATGTGTCTCTCTGTGAAGAAATTATGGACAAGAGAGGGTACATGGCATACTGCGAGTTCAAAGAGAAATAAAAAGTTTGAAAGTTAGTTTTGTGTCTACTGTTTTCTCCTGTAATAGAGGTTATTG
>JAJHUR010083136.1:0-24378 GCA_027495735.1 Lutjanus campechanus
TTTTTTTTTGACGTAGGCTACTCTAGTAAATAAATTAATAATTAAATAGGAAACGCGGGGCAACATGAATGGAGCGAGGTGTTATGTTCACAGCTGGGAAACAGCGCGATAATTTAACAGCCAGTTAAATAAGACTTGACATGTATTGGTCACATCATTAAATCAAACGCCATGTGTCCCAGGGCCCTGGCATAATTACATGAAGGAAAAATGTCAGAAAATGATTTCTCCTAAAAATTTGAGCGGAGCGTGGAGCGATTTAGCCGGAGCGGCAGGAAATTTAAGATGAGCGCTGAGCGGTTTTGAGCGGAGCGTCCTGGTGCAACTTTGAGCGGAAGAGCGGATGAGCGAACATCCTCCTGAGCGGGGAGCGGGAATTGCGCGGCGCTCCGCTCCGCTCACATGCTCTGGTCGTTAGGAAGAAAAATTTGATTCTTTAGATAAGAGCATATTGGGAACTTTAAGCAGGACCTTTAAGCAGGTGCAAACTCCGCTATGCTGGGCTGATGTACCGAGCCAAACTGAGTCAAGCCAAGCAGCAAATGTGCACAAAAAAAGGGAAAAGAGTCACAGAAGTTACCGATGGAGGTTACAAGCCTTCAATGCCTTCGCTGCAAAGAGGCAAAAGTAACGTATCCACCCGGGTGTCATGTTTCCATCACTGCCGATCAGATCTGGAGCCAATAAATACCTGCAGAGTCATTTCCTGGGAGTGAATGCCGATTGTACCCTTTCCCACTGAAGACAAAAGCCAGATGTTAGCAGGTGTTAGCGGGTTTCTGTCCAGTGTAAAAGGGGCTCGTGTGAGGTTTTACTGCTGCAGAACTACAATGCTGCTCTGCTTCAGACATTTGAACACCTTGTATTATTGCTCTTTATGCACAACACGTCCTTCAGTGAGCACAATATACAAGCAGGGAGTGTGTGTGTCCACTCTAGAGAGAGTGATTTCACACCCCTCCCTCTCAGCTCTCTGATGACGCGTTTGCAGGTCTGTGCTGGCTCAGCTGACAGGGAGGGAGGCCTGATATAGGACACACGCGCACACGCACGCACGCATACACACACACATGCCTGGGAGGATCCCCTTTCATCATATGGTTAAGTTGAGGCCGGGCTGGGAACAGAAACACTTCAATTTCTCTGTCTCCGTCACACAAACACACAGACACACACACACACAAACACAGTGATCAAGTGACCTTGACTTCAGAGTGTACCACTAGGGGCTTGCAGGGAGGTATCCCAGCATCCTTTACTCTGTCACCACTGCACTGCAGCTTCCCCGCTGAAGAGAAAGACTGAGAGATACCGAGAGAGAGAGTGAGGGAGAGACAGAGAGGACGGGAGGTGGTACCCACATCTGATTACCATGGCAACCCAGCAAGACCAATTTGCAGCCTGCAAGGTGTCGGTGAGCGGATCTGCTGCTGCTGCATCTCGGGGGGAACGGAGCCGATTTGCAGATAAAGTGGCATCTCTGCCAACCCACGCCCTGCATACTAACATGTAGTGCATCTGACAACAGTGGAGGGAGGCCTACAAGAAGCCTGCACGCACACACACACACGCAGAAAATACTAGTGGTGCATCAACAAGATCTGTAATATTAGACTGGAACAATCCAACTTGGTAGGAAACATTCTTAATATCAGCAGTTTCTCATTTTCCTCAGCGGCACTCTAAAACCACAAATTTAAAACCTCAGATTACTGATGAGGTTTTGACACACAGTTCAGTTTTCAGTCATGGAGGCAAGAAGCAAAGAAGAAGAAAAACATGGCAAGTAAATTAAAATGATTAAATGTTGACTTTCAATCGTGAAATTACCATGGCACACTATTTGACACTTTTTTTTTCCTGGGCCTGACTTTTTAAAAATGACAAACCATTGCAACCAAATTTTCAATGTGCCAAATTGTGGGAAGAGTTCCTTTGTGCTTAAGTTAACATTCTTGACCATTTTTACTGCCACTTATATTATCCTGACACGCTTTTGAAAACATATAGGCATGTTAAAACTACAAAAATGACAAATAAATGCTTTTAGGCTGTGTTTAAAGACCATCTCATTGTTTTTATTTTCCTCTTATCAGGAAAACAATATCAAACATTTTAGACTATTTCATAACTTAGACAAAATAAGCGCATTTAGACGAAATTTACAGGCTCTTGTTTTTTCCTCACTTCAGTAAAAAAACAACATACATTTAAAATGCTTTCTAAAAGGCATACTGCAGATGTAAATCTTATATTTGCAGATTTTTTCTCCCAGTCTTTTCTTTTATTTGGGGACCCAAATAAAATCTCCTGTGACCTACCTGTGGGTCATGACCCAGTGTTTGAAAATGCCTGTTTTAGACAGTTAATCATGGAGAATATGAAGAGAAAAATGCATAAGAACTTTTACTAAGTTGTGGACATTCTATTTTGTATAGTTTTGGAAAAATTTTTTAGAAATGTGTGTCTGAACTTTCCTGCTGTTAACTTCTTGTCTGTGTTCCTTTCACATTTAGAAGCAGAGTGTCAGTTTTGATTCGGTTTGCAATAATGCTGTTGGTTTCTTGTTATAATAGACCTTTTTTTATGGCAGCCATATTGATATGAAATTATAGGGTAAACACAGGTGATATCAATGATACTCATTAAGGTCCTGTTTCATTCAGTGCACCAGAGCCTTTCCAGTGAGCCAACATGAACAATAGCAGCTCCCTGACTCGTTATGACCTGAATGGAACAGAAGCTTAATTAGTCTCATTGGTAACACCTGTGTTTACACTGCTACACTGTTGAAGTAGGTCTATTGTTTTCAGGTATGCTGAATCAGTGAGGAAGGTCGTTCGTTTTTTATTCTTCAGCTAAATGTTTAGCTGACTAATTAATAAAGAGAGATTTTAATGATTTTTACCCATCAGTTTACGGATCATGTTGAGTACCACTCAGCCTCTGAAAACAGTTACATTATGTCTCTGGAGGACCTTTATATGAGAGCATAGCCCACATGATGTCACATTGATGTCATCAGGGTTTTCTTGGCTTGAGCTTGGAGACTACAAATTTATAAACAGAAATGGATTATGGGCATTCACTAGGCAAGAAGGGTTAAGTGGGAAGAGTCTGCATCACGTTGCATTATGGGAAGTGTAAGACAGTTTTTGCAGGCAAAGAAACTAAAAATCAGGATATCTCACTGCAATAGCTAAGGTTGTCAGAAATATTGTAGTATTGATACTTTTTCAAAACTCAGTGTTAAAAAAACAACACAATGCTAACATTGAACACAGTGTTCAGGGACTTTTTCTTGTTCCAGCACTGTGTGTAGGCTGTTAGTTTGAAAAAACACAAAAATGATTCTATTTTGTGTGCCTAAGACTTTTTTTTGCCTTTTTGCCATGGTATCAAAAGAGGTATTGAGTATTGATTTTTTTTTCTGGTATTGCAACAACTCCAGTAATAACCTGGCAAGACTGTGAGCAGTGTTTAAGCCTATACACATGTACAACATAGAAAAATACTTTAGCTCTGTGGGTTTGTGCGGGACTCCAGCCTAAATTTAGGTGGTGCAGTACTCTAGTTTGTATTTTTAATAGCATGTACTTTAGTGCAAAACTAAACATTTTCTGGTATGATGACATGTTTCTTCAGGGAAATACTAATATGCAATAATAGATTTTCTGAAAAAGCAGTTTTACAATAAAATGTACAATTGTTACGCAGGACTAATTTATTTATCTATTAATACTTTCTGGATCGCATGAACAAATAGACAACCATGACAAAATAGACAATTATGGAATGATCTTTTAAAAGATGAAACTTGATGACTTAAGACTTGACACACTGATTTTGTCAAAAAAACAAGCAAAAAAGACTTGCAGCTAGACTTGGAGTTAAACAGCAATGACTTGTGACTTCAAGTCACAAGTCATTGCCACAGGAAGTCACGGAAGAGAACCATGAAGAACCAACGTTTCGTTACTGAGCGCCAGTTGGAAAAAATGATACCAAAGATCATTTTGTTTGCGTACAGAACGTGTGTGGTGGTCAACAAAAATTGAAGCGCAGTATGCAAAATGTGGGGAAAATTACAGACTGAGACGACAACTTCCAACTTTGTTCGACTCTGAACTCAGAAGTTTAGGACTTGGGACTTAACTTGGGTTTTGCCTGTCTTGACTAGGGACTTATGTACAAAGACTTGAGACCTGACTGGCAAAACAAGGACTTGGTCCTACCTCTGTCTTAGGTCTTCGGTCACCAGTATTAAACTTCTGACTGTTTGACTGATAACTGTGTAAATGATCAGCAGCGCAATGGTTCAGATACATGTCTAAGGCTGATATGAACATTCAAGTCCATGTAAACATGAGCTAGAAGACTCACACAAAGACAATGACAGACAAACCAAACAGATGTGTTTTAGAGTCACTGCTTTCTCAGTGGCAGCAGGGAGACTGAAGCAGGTCCCTGACTACAACAGCTGTCGAGCTTCACTTCACAACAGCCTCGTCTGGACTGGAGGAAACTCGTGCTCCACTTGCTTTTCCCAGCTGGTTGTTACGCAACATTAGAGAAAAGCTCTTCTTTGAGAAACCTCTGTTCCAGTTCATCACTCCTAATTTGGTCAGGTGCATGCGTCCTTCTGCCCGAGCTTTTCAATTCGCGTTTGGTCACACTCCGACCTCTTCAGACCGAGTTTTCTCTGTAGCTCTTTCAGAAGGAGATCACTGCACTGACAGCAGACCTTCTCTCCGTCTGTTTCTCTTTCCCAGACCTCCTTTTCCTTTTCATTCCTCGTCTTTCACTCTTCATCCATTTTTCGTTTAGTTGCGTTCCTGGCTGAGACTGAACTCCTGGGTCATCAACCTCCTCCGCCTCGCCGTTGAACTATACTGACGTCAGAGGACAGCTCTGCCTCGTACCCCCCTCTCCTAAGTGGTTTCTGCATTCCAGACAGCTCACTGACCCTTCAGACCTCTATAGCGCTGGCTGTATGGGCCTTCATTACTCACTGGGTAGATTTTGATGCATCTTGCAGATGCTGTCAGACTCATCTCATTTGAAAATGAAATCAATGTTCCACCTATTTAAAAAAAACAGTCCTGGCAGGAACTAGACCTTTAACATGAAACCTCATAAGGAAACCACATTTAACAGATCTAAAGCTGAACCAAATACTATGGATGCACTTCATTTCACTTTTTAGACTCTGAACTCAGATAATTAAAACCGCAAAGCAAATCGTCACATGGCAGAAGCTGTAATCATAGAATGATTTACACTTTTGTATGTTATTAGTCAAGTCAGTTTTATTATATAGTGCCAATTGATAATAGAAGGCATCTCAGGGAACTTTTCGTGTAGAGCAGGTCTGGACTACACTCTTTATAATATCAAATGACTAAAACATTTAAACTGTTAACATAGTTGATGATTTTCTATGAAATGGCTCAAGGAAAGTGCTTGTTTTAGAAGGTCATGTATTGCTGCATGGAAGCAGTAACACATCCAAGAAGAGGTCAAACAATTAACCAATTTATCGATAAGTTGAAGGACAGAAAATTGTCTGCTGGTGTTTTAATAGTTTCTTGCTTAAGTAATTTTTAAGCTAAAAATTCTCTGGGTGACCAATCCTGGTCATCAGCATTATCTACTTTTCTCAGGGTGCTCCCCCGGATCACCATCTGGATCAAACAGCCAAACTTTGCCCTGACCCAAAGAGGCTGTCTTGATCCGGATCAAACCGAACCCAGGTCTGATTTATTTCTAGTATGAAAATACTTTTTGGATGGTTTGGCCTTTCAGTTACTTTGCAAGACAGCTGGATTCAAGAGATCATGAGATCATGCTAGAATCCATCTGGCCAGGATTCAAGTTATCGTTTTGTGTTCACACCAAAAGCGGTGCAGCCAATCAGAGTCCTAGGAAGGGCTTCTGGCAGCTATGGGCGTGGTTTTAGGTGCCCTTAGGTGCCTGCCCTTTTCCAAACAATTTCTAAGGATGACTTCCCAGATAATTCTGTGTAACAAACCATCTGGTGTGTCAGGTTAGCCTTCCAGACAAATTGCATAAAGTTATCTATCGCCAGAACCAGAAAAAGGAAAAAACAAAATGAGCCAAAGTAGCACAAGGGTTACAGGAGGAGGAGGAGGAGGAGGAGGAGGAGACAAAGTATTTAACTGACATTTGGTCTGACGACTTTGTAAAAAGTCAGCCGGGAGAGGGAGGAACTGAACTGAAAACACACCAACATCAGATGCACACCTGTCTACAAACCAATCAATGTCAACTATAAGGAGACGCAGCTCATGTAGGTGACAGAATGAAGGTATGTCATGTATAGATCTTTGGGGCGCTCACATAATCGCAACTAAACGGATCAAATGTAACAAAAACACAAATCTTAGTTCAGATGTGAAAAGGTTCCAAGTTTTATGTAACAGGGAACTAAATATCTCTGGGTTTTGGGCTGTTGGCTGGACAAAACCAGTCGAGTAACTGGCATCATCAGAGCAAAACTGTTGGCATTGATGTTATGAATTGTGAGGCGCTATTCTTGTCCAGCAATGGAGATAGTTTGTTTAACCATTCATTACTAAGCTTCTATAGCCTTGGTGCTCTACTGTCCAACAATGCTGGCTAACCTTTGTTACAGTAGTTGATCTTTCTAGGTACAACTGAGCCAGTGTTCCCTGAATTAAAGTACAGCTGCCTACAGTTGGCAAGTTAATTCATTCACTAAATATTTGGGTACTGCCCAACCCACCATTGTGCTATTGTACACTGAACCACACCAGAGCTGTTACAACATACAACCTGACACGCTCTGAACACACAATCAAAGTGACTTGTCTTCCAAATAACATCAGAAGATTAAGTAAGTTGGAAGGCATCACCAGGCCCGCCAGCAGCTTTCTGAAGAGTCGCAGGGGTTCAAGAGTTGACTTTTTATTCTTTGTGGGTTGTTTTAGCCTAAAACAGCCAGTGGTTTGATCTTAACTGATGAGAAGAACTTTATCCACTTAACAACTAGGAAAAGAAGACATTTATTAAGAAATGTCAAGCTTTTTCACAAATCTAAAGACACAAGAAGGAGTTTAGTTTCATCATCTCTTCTGCTTCACTGGTTACAAACTTCTTGCTAGGGTCAAGAAGATCAACTATTTTTCCATTCATTTAAAAGAGCACAGTTCATTTGAACAGAGCCACAGAGAGAGAAAGAGAGAGAGAGAGAGAGAGTGAAAGATAAGTGAACTACAGACAGATTACTTCTTGAAGGCATTACCATATATGGGCGCTACTGTATGGAGGAAGGAGGAAGTAGGCTAGTCAGTCGGGACAAAGAGGGAGCGCTTCAAGGCTCTAGTTGTTGTGATAGAGAGAGAACAAGACCAGCCAGGCACAGGCCGGGACTCCGTCAGCGAGTGAAGGTCCACAACAATGTAACGGCTGTCAGCTGCACTGGCAAAGAGCTGCGTAAGCCCATTCACATCAACAAGACAACACTAACTGACGTCAGCGCAATATACTGAGCTTAAAAATAGGGCTGACCCCCATCACTCAATTATTCAACTGTTGCACTATTAGCGCACTTTTCATTCGCTTCTTTGATTTACAAAGAAACAGCTCTACAATGAAAACATCTGTGATGATTGTAATACATTTTGGTTGAGACTATGTTTCAATAGCGCTTCATTTATCACCACCTTATTAATTTGTTCCTCTTTGCTGTATCCTGTTGCGTATTTGTTGCCGTTTCTTTGACTTTATCTGACAAATATTTTGATTAGTAATGTGCAAGGTCTCTATACTGCAACAGGAAGACTGTTTATGCAAGTTTCCAAAAGCTAAAGGCTGGATATTACATCACAAATTTTAAAAACTAGTGTCAATATGTTTTGGTACCGATACCAAAATAATACTGCTTTGAGATGCACACCATATGTCTAGAGCTGCAACAATCAGTCAAATAATCGATTAACTGTCAACTATTCGCCAACTATGCTGATAGTCGAGTCATCGATTTGATAAATTCTCTAATTTTACCTTCTGAAATGTGACTCTTTTCTAGTTTCTTTATTTATCTCTAACAGTGAACTAAAAATCTTTGGGTTATGGACCAAACACAGCATTTGAGGAAACATTTTTCAACATTCTCTGACATTTCATGAACCAAACAACTAATCGATTAGTTGAGAAAATGATAGATAATGAAAATAATCGCTCAGCGCAGCCCTAATAACACCCCCGGTTTTCTTTCCATGTTGTTATCCGTCAAACAAAGCAATAAATATCAAAAAACAAACTTTTTCTTACTTAGCAGAAGTTCTTGTAAAGCAATACAATAAAACTCCCTAAAGAAATGAAGTCTGAAAATGGCATATTTCTGATTCAAAGTGTGACTCTGTCTGCTCAGCCATTAGCAAAAAGCAATGACGCAGTTCACAGTCCTGATCCCCTCCACTCCCTAAATCTTTACATGTAGCAACACCATCCTGCAGAAGTTAGGTCATTTTAGAAAATGATTTAGAAGGGTTTGGGAAAATAGCATTTTGATGCTAATATGCATACCAAAATTCAATTGCTCAGATTTGAATACATAAGGAGCACTAGTAGCAGAGCCTTGTAACTACTAGCTACTGGGTTAGGGCAACTGGATGAATGTATAGATCTGCAACTGATTGTTTGGGGCAATTTCTGTCATTTTATTTTGCTAATTCAATGGTCCTCTGAGCTGGAGGACGAGTGAGAGGAAAACAATCTACAAGTCCAGAATATTTTCACATCTAACTCAGTGAATTAAGGATTTATTTCAACCAAACCTGAGTTGGTGATTGTTTGAACAGTCAAAGAACTAACAAAGTTGATTTTGATGAGCTTTATTTTGTTTGACTGAAGTGTGTTTTATGATGAGTTATAAGGAAATCAAGTGTGTCTTTGGTGAATCCAGATTGTGTTTTTCTGTTTAATATGAAAAATTGGTATGAGAATATTTCCTTTCTTGTCACTTCATAAAATTGTACAAATGTACATATTGTAACATACGGAACTGGCCACTTGCTAGCAAATGTATCAGATATTTCCAGTTGATGGTCGGTTTGAAAAAATGACCATATGGCCCAACCCATGAAGCAACAGAATAATACAAAATCATCTGAAATTAATAAATAAAAGACCTGCCTTTTAAATGTTTACTTAGGAAAACAAGATAACAAACTCAATTAGACATTAAATGTCAGCAAACAACACATACTACACAACTACAAACACATTTCAGTCAGAAAAAAGTACTTAAACCTGAATTAACTGATTGGTGGCAACACAAGCAGCTGTAAACAACACAGACTAAATATCTACTGCCTGAAAGTCTTTGTGGTGAGCATGTTTGCAAACAGTACATGCAGAGAAACATCAGCATTTATATGGAGTCATGTCTCTGGCCACCTGATGAAGTCTAATATTCATTGCATACCATGATTTTTTATTTTCTCTGATTGCCAAGCAAAGAGATACAAAAGAACCTCTAACCGGTCAAGCTGAGCCATGAATTTTAAGCAGGTATGACTGTGCATGTTTTAGTCGCTGCTGCACGTTGCAGCGCCAATAAAGATGCCCTGTCAGACCTTTTTTAGCACTCCACCTCCATTCTCTATTCTTTCCAACTGGGCACGAGGCCAGCAGCTCCCCTCCGCTCCTCCATCGAGCCCGCTCCCACACAGGGGCGATGGAAAACAGTGACCCCTCAGTGAACGAGAAACACAAAGTAACTCTGGCGAGGAGAGCGGGAGCGAATCTTAAGGCAGAAATCCCGACTGTGATGGCATTTCTGTGCGGGCTTTGCATTTTCAGAGGACGTTTTGTTCGCCTCTAAGTGCCACGGGTGAATGGATGTCTTTGTGGTGCAAAAGAAAGGATGAAATTGAGAGGAGAGACTGGGGGAGAAATAAACAGGAGGCGCAGAAAGTGGGAGAGATGGAGAGGAGAAGAAAACGAGAGAGACGTAGGCAAAAAAGTGAAGCTGGAGTGGGGGAGACACAGCAGGCAAGTGAGTGAATAGAAGGAGAGGGGAGGGGAGGGTTTTTATTGGAAAGCCTAGCTGGGCCGCTGAAAAGCCTGGGTGAGCTCTGTGCCACGTTTGGTGCCAGGGGGTGAACCGTCCCCGCCGCACAGGCTCCACCATTGTTGTTTCCATAACAGAGTGCCACGCCAGCAGCCTGAACACCACGCAACACAGCAGTAAGCCTCCACGTCCGACGAAAACAAGACGGGTGACACCACTGTCAAACGCATTCTGAAAGAGCACAACAACAGGCCTGAAAGATGCATTATAAACTGTTGTGTATCATCATTCAATCCAAAAACTTTATGACTTTATTTCTTGTTTGACTTGTTTCAGTTCTGCCTTGGCCTGTAACAGGGCAGTGAAGCTCCTGAAAGTGGTTCCACAGGCCTGAAAACAAATCAAAGTCTTGTGGACTCTTTTAGGCTGGAGACCTGCCACCACCTCTCACACACACCCAACACCTATTAAATGGCAAACACTCTGGCTTTAATAGAGTGTGTACACTAATGTATCGCACACTATGTATCTTTTGAAAGATGAAATAACACCGCATAAATCTTACACGTGAAAAGGGGAATTCATAAGCAATAAAACACACTTTTGCCCAGTTCAACACACAAGAGTTTTACTGCTGCAGCCTTACATGGTCTGGTATGACCACTAGCTTATGAAGGCAAATGTTAGCTGACATTAGAAAAACATTTGGCTAGATGTTGTTGCATAAAAGACAGCACCTGTGCTGCTTTTACACTGTGCTTTAGCATTCAGCAATATCCTGCATTTGCCACTTGTGGCCACGGTAGCTGCAGTTCAGCAAAAGTTAGCCTACAAAAAGTCACTTTAACAACTTAGTTGATTTAATAGCATCTCTAAAAGGAATTCAAACAAGAAAGAAAGCACCGACTTCCCTCATGTTAAAGGCTAGTTTAAAGGTACTATAGCAAATAAGTCAGATGTTTACGGCATTTTTTGTTTGTTTGTATAAATTTCAATTTTCCTTTCAACTTTAAGTTCTTCTGCTTTCCTTCTTTAATAAAACGGAAGTAGCCAGCCGTGACCTAAGCATGTGAAAAAAATAACGTGGCAATGAATCTAAAAGTGCAAAACAAAAAACAAAAACGATGCAACAGTCAGTGGCAGTCCATTTATAAAATAAATAAAATAACTAACCATACTATCACAGTCCAGAACACTACGGTATTAGAAATTTTTTAATCAGACTGAACATCGTTTGCGTTGCTGCTGCACACTAAACTAGTACTGCTTTAACTTCAATTTAATACAATCCGTTCACACACTGGCAATACAAAGTGATTAATGCATGTGATTGCTTCACATAGTACTGCTCTCATTTGAACAAATATCAGCACCTAGATTGTGGGGGGACTTGGCTTTCAGGCAATCAAACACTGGACACCCGTGCCAGCTTTGCATTTTGCATTAAAAACGTTGCAGGGAGTATCGTCTGCGTGGACTTTAACCACACTTGTGACCACTTTTGGCTTGCCATTACCCTGACCCACTGTGACTTGAACAAGCTGCAGGGCTAATGCTGCTCTCTTTCTTTCCCTCTCTCTCTCCAAACTCTTACTGTATGACCCAGATGCACTCTCAGATACTAGGATTTTGATTTAATGCGAATCACTAATTGGTAATACCGTTGTAATTCGGTCAGTGCCCACAAAAAGCACAGAGTTCGTAACCCAAACCTGTTGAACATAAATTGTCAATTAATTGTTGCAGCTCTAGAACAGGTGTTATCTGTCAGCATGCTAGCTCTGTGAGCCCATTAAAATATAGCTCATGCGGCAGAGACAAACAAGAAACCAGAGCTTTGAGAGCCTTTAATAATGTCATTTAAGACCATTTTTTGGAGCGTTTGTCTTGTATAAGACTTGAGCGCCCTGCATGGTATAACTCTTTATATTTGATTGAAACAACTGACTTTATTATGCGTTTATGATTCCTTACATAATGCTAAAAATAAACTATTGGCCTACAGTGTGGAAAGTGGACGCAGATTGTCCAAAAACTGTGCAGTTCAACGGTCAGTGATGATTCCATTTCAGGAAATAAACACAACGTGCACAGCTCGTACACAGAGAACTGCTCTTTAGGAGATTTTATGTACCCATACTGGCTCACAACTGCCTGGTGTCTTTGCCCATAAACCAAAATGGTTCTGAAATGCAACTTTCCATCCTGCCACTGGCTGATGTATGGGGCCGTGGTGTTGATTGTGCCACATAAAGCCCACGGGCCACCTGTGCTGGCAGGGCGGACAGAGGGCCTGTTGTCGCTAAAGCCCGGGCGCAGCGTGGGCTTAGCATGGGCATGTCAGGAGAGCCGGGGCCTGTAATAGCTGCTTTGCTGGATCACACGGACACAAGTGAGTGCAGCAATCGTAAAAAACTAATGAGAAGGAGAAGGAGGGGGCATGTTGTGGAGAGCTCAGCTAACAAACAGAAAAACACACCTCAGTAAACTGTACACAAACACGCAGGGAGGGAGACGTGCAGTCTTGCTGAGGCAGGCTGCCGCTACAACTGAAGCATTTCTATGAACTCTGAAACGTCAGCTCAAATGTGCTGTAACTGATTGTGGTGATCCTGCAGTGAAATTTGAAATATGCCAGAGAGAGTTGCACTAGAACACACCGATTCCCCACTGTGTCATGCAGTACTGCCTAATGTGGCGGTGACTGTATTGATTTTTCCTCTCTGCAGTGACAGGACATCACACCTCGGTGATAAGACACCAAACTGTCAATTTAAGACTGTGCGTTTTTTTTGAGATTGTCATGACTCATGAATACATTTAAATTGGGATTCAACACCAGTTAAGCTGTGATGGTATGGTGGGCTAAGAGTGACTGTGCAGCTAGTGGAGCAGATGAAAAGGTTCGCAGCAAGCTGTCAATCTGGCAGTTTAGAGAGTGTCTGTTAAATAAACGCTGCAGCTTCTCAAGACCGAGAAAAATTTGGCTTATTTCCCAGCTGTTGAAAAAGTGAAAAGGGGTTAGCCCTGATGTAAGTTAATCAGGAAACAATAGCGTTATCAGTGTGCCTACAGCGTTGGCTCTGATGATATTGTCTCCCTTTGAGAAGCAAAAGCACTTTATCATAATCCAGCCTCAAACTGCGGTGTCTTTTAAGACATGTGGTGAGATAAATCCATAATGATTAGGGGTCTAACAAAAGTACACACTTGAGTATCACAATATTACTTTTTGTCATACCGTATCATTTCTCAAAAACACTGTTGTGATATTGTGAGACATGCAAAGAGTGGCAGGATTTCATTTGGCGTTGTGTTTCACCCCCCCGACCGTTAATTAGCTTTCTTAACTTTTCTAACTGCATAAAAAAAGTAATTTTTTGTTAAACTCAGACTACAAGTGTATGGTGGAGTGTGGGGCTGCATGATTTGGTTAAAAAGGCATATTGTGATTATTTTGACTGAAAATGCAATTTGTGATACGATTAGTGTCACTTACTATTTTCTCATATTTTCTCCTTTTTCAAAAAAATTGTGATTTGGTTCTGCAATTTGGATATTACACTCAGCTGCATTGTGATTGCAATTAATTGTGCAGCCCTAGTGGAGTGTTCTTTATTCTGAGTTTTCCTAAAACTAGATTTGAAAACTAGCAATATATTACCTTGCTTGCAGTATTGCAATATACTGAATCATAACCTATGTATGGTAATACACATTTCCAGATCCTTGCCAATAAACCCAACACTGAAAAGTCTTCTGTTATTAGTTGTGTTTTTGTCTGGAAAATATTTGTTGCCATTAGCATGTTGTCACTGTCCACTGGCAATCCCATGATGCCTTGGGTTGAGTCAGTCAGCCTCTTGTCAACAAATCAAATGCCGTGTACCTGACTTGTCTTGTGTGACAGCACTGATCCACAGATGTATTAATAGATCCATGCTCTGATCTCAAACGCATTGCGCAAAAGAATAACATGGAATTGACCCTTCAAAATAAAATTTGCATGGTAATGGTGGCTGTCATCACAGCTTTCAACTTTTGTAACTTTGAGCCACTATGCCACTAAGACAATAATGATCCCAATCCAACAAGACCTTTTTCATGGCAGCCATATTGATTTGAAATAGCAAGGTAAACAAAGGTGTTGCTAATGATATGAATTATGGTCCTTAGAGTCTTTCCATCATGCAGAACAGCAGCACCCCGACTGTTTGTCCTTAATGAAGCGGAACCTTAATTAGTATCTTTGGCAACACCTGTAGTCATTTCATGCTAAAATGGCTGCCATGAAAAAGGTCTCTATAGGCTTCATATTGCCGTGGTATTACAGTAATGCTGGAAGAGTCCCAGCTATAAGTGTCCCCAATTTGGCAAACTATGTTAGAGTCCACTGGGACAGAGCGACGTGAACCGGTGACAGGACTGAACAAGTGCAGCCAACTGGATGTTAATGTGTTCATGTTGGAGACTCAACATGCAAACTCTCTAACTGCGTAACATCGACATCCAGACAGATAACACAGACATACAAACGCCATTTTAATTACATGAACAAATGGCTCTGGTGAGTTCATCTATACACCATTGTGTTGCTTACCTTTCAACTCTGACTCACAAGACTGGTCACAAGTCAGAAAATGACAAGTCGCTGTACTCTGAGTGACGAATGAAACCGGAGAGGCCAGAAACCTGCGCGTCGAGGCCACTGAAGAGGCCTCAGTGACTGTAAACCATGTTGTCAGTCGATCAGGTTTAGCCTGTCGGCTAGACAACGCCTGTCAACTTCTCCACCAAACAACTGCTGAAGGGCACGTGTACTGTGTGTGTGCGCGAGTGTGTGTCTGCCTGTGGATGTCCAATTTGAAAATACATTTTTCCCTCTACATTCTGCCTATGAAATCCTAGGTTTTCCACATATGGGTCTTTTGATGTAGATGGGAAAAAAAATGAACAAACTGATGGTGTTTGCATGCATACAGAACATCAGATGACATGTATGTAGTCATAAAAGTAATCTTGGTGCATTAATACCATGGTCACTGAAAATTCTTGATTCTGATCGGAATATCTTTCAGTGACCGGACAGTATAACGAGACAGCCATGTTTGTTTGCAGTTCTGTTTGCAGAAGTGCCAGTATGAAACTGTTAAGTAAGGATAGCAACAGCAGTAGCAGTGAGGCAGAGCTGAACAGCTTAGAGACAGTGTTATTTGTGAAGCCAATAAAAAGAAAGATAATTACATTCTCAGTGAGAACATGCAAATTTAATTTAAAAAGTGTTTGATGATATTTGCATGAATTTGGGCATCCAAATCAGCAAGCAATAACAAAAAGGCACCGCCTTGAGTGTTTTTTTCCCCCCACCGTGTCATCCATTAAAATCATGGAACATGCACACAACTTTCAGTATCAAAGCTTCTACCTGAGTTTATTACTGACATTGCCATGATTTGACACTTGTTCAAGGCCTCCACAGCAAGAAATATAATGACTTTGGTGATTGAGTTTATCTTGTCCACTACTTTGGTTTATGACCAAATTCCTGTAAAACTAATGACATTTCCATCAGCTTTTGCTTTGTGGTTTTTGAGTACAAATAGCTAGAAGTTCATCTATCTATAAAGCAAGGAATCTCCGTATATATGCAAGTAATTTGTCTCTTTCGAGAACCATCCATGCAATCTATGTCAAACTTGGCGGATGTATCGCTGGGAATCCAAGGAAGTGCATTATCGAGTTTGGTGCAATTTGGAGATGTTCAATATTGATAAACTTTGAATAAACAGGTGAACAGTGCTCTGTGCAGCAGCATGAACTGGGACTTAACGCCATCGATTACGATGACGATGTATCTGCACCCAGTCAAGACATGATTCCCCACTGCCGTCCAAAGTGCAGGACTATTTTAGACAGAACAGAGACCGTATGATGTGGTACTCTGTAGGCTCTTCAGAAGTACAACTATTCTCTGCACTCCAGCACTGCACTGGAGCACTTTGTCAAGACGGCAGCAACAGGACAGCACTGTCCTGTTTACTTTTTGTCCGCACCCAAGCATGATATAATAGGATTATCATCACGCGGAACATGTTTCTGTTAGCAGTAATCACTTAAAACTAATCATCTAAATGTTTTTTAATTTAAAGTAATTTCTGCACCACTGCTGTTATGGTAATGTAAAGTTACACTCACTTGAGCTTGAGGATGACAGCATTTAGTACAACTGTCCCAAGTACCATTTTTGGGGCATCAGAGGCTGAGAATCACTAAACTTGCAGTCATTATTTACTTATACATTTTGCTCTTATAAGTCTAATAAGAAAGAAATTCCGGGTTGGACATATTGTGTTTGGGCCACTAAAAAATTACTACTTCAGGCAAGTGGTCCAGAAATCTACAAGTCAAGAGAAAAAAACATTAACACTTAGTTTTTTAGCCTTGTTTAGGGCTGCAACTAACAATTATTTTAAAAGTCGATTAAACAGTCGATTAATTTCTTGATTAATCGATTGATAAAAAACCAAAGATGACATTCTCAAATGTCTTGTTTTACTCACAACCAAAAGATATTCAGTTTACTGAAAAAAGAAAGAAAATATTCACATTTAAGAAACTGCAATCTGAGAATTTTGACTTTTCAAGAAAACAAAATGACTAAAAACGATTAATCAATATTCAGAATAGTTGCTGACTTATTAAGTCAACGATTAATAATAGATTAATCGTTGCAGCTCTACTTTAGTCTTAAATTAAGGAACGGAATTTCCCCAAGAGCCCAGCTGCTTTTTATAAAACATGACATTGCCTATTAAATCTAAGGTTTAGCCTTACAGCACAGCATAAACACACTGGATGGAATTTAAGGGATGTGATGTTTTGTATTTTGGTAATGATTTACTAAGGTTAAAATGCCACTTCACATCATCAGTGTTCAATATTAAAATTCATTATTGGATTGTAAAAATAAACACCTGAGCTGTATTACTGTATTGCCCTTTTTACACTCTCACCCCCTGTGTGCATGCGTGCGTGCGTGTGTGTGTGTGTGTGTGTGTGTGTTTGTGTGTGTCACCAAAAGGGTAGGTTAATTTCTAGCAGGGACAGCTGTGCCTGTTGACATTTAGTAGGAGATCAGAGAGCTCTCCATATGTGTGCATGAGTATGTAGGTTCTTGACTGGCAGCAAGGCTCATTGAAAAAGCCAGAGATCAGCCTCCTATTGAAGTGGTTAAGGAAATCCCGTCCTACCTTGGGGGAAAGCTCCCCGAATGTCAGTGGAAAGCCACTGACAGGCCATTCAGCAAACGTCGAAATGAAAGCGGGCTGTAGATGTAATCTGGTTAAGTCAAGTAAGATGAGGGATAGCATGGTTTCATCAGTAAGGAAAAGCCTGCGAGAGGTCTTTGTGATGTTGAAAGGTCAGGTCTTAAAATAAATGCTTTGCCCTTATGACGATAAACTGATACACAAGTGACAGACTGTGTGTTTCTGCCTCTATATGATCTATATCTCCAAGTGTAAGATTAATAACAGTTTTTATATTCAAGAGAAAACATTAGAAAGTCTGCTTTGGCCACCTGATACAGTCTGATACCGTCTTTTGTTTGCAGAACTGATCAATACACTTGTTGTGTAATAGGTGTCATATTGTAACTCCGTGAGTATGAACACAAACACTGTGTAATCGTCA
This sequence comes from Lutjanus campechanus, assembly GCA_027495735.1. Lineage (NCBI taxonomy): Eukaryota > Metazoa > Chordata > Actinopteri > Lutjaniformes > Lutjanidae > Lutjanus > Lutjanus campechanus. The sequence continues at coordinate 17,753 of JAJHUR010083136.1, forward strand.
TATTGTTGTCATCCTGTGTCTTTATGGAGAAGTTGGTTTACACTTTCAGATTCTCCTCCAGCCTGTTAAATGGGGCTGGCTATAAAACCTCAATATATTTTTGGCACAGACCAAAATATCGCGGTGATACAAAGTGTAGAAAACTGTCAAGTACAGGAAGCTGGCACTGAATGTCTGGTCAGATCCCCACGTCTTCTTTGATCTAGAGCAGAACCATCAGTTAATGAAGAGATTGACAGAAAATTAACCTGCAATTTTGATAATTTAATAACTGTTAAGTTATTTTTATAACAAAATTTCCCCCAAATATTTACTGGTTTTCTTCATCCTCTATAGTAGTAAACCGAATATTTGACAGTTGTTTGAACAATACAAGCCTTACAACTTCAGATTTAGAAAATCATGACATGATTTTTCACTAGATATTCTACAGAGGAGGTAAGTATTATTGTCAGCTTAATCATATTATACAACACAAGAAGTTGCAACCATGCAATCTAATTGGTCAAATAGACATTTACAATGTGCTCAGATCAGCATGACAGCACACCATGGTCATCACTTAAAATTTTCTTAGAAAGGCTAGGCTAGGCTATTTCTACATCTGTTTATAGAATAATTAAATTAACTTTCTTTAATGAATGTAATTTATGGTGCCTTTGATTACTGGCTTAAAAAGTAGAAGTGAAGTTTGCGGACATAACTGTACTGGGTTCAATGTTAATTTTTTTTAAATCTATTAGCGCTTATCAAATAACAACAAAGACTTAAGTTAACTGTCATGTTTAATCTAGGGCTGCAACGTCAATAAAATGTAAGAAAATTGTGGAAAAAGTCCATCACAGTTTCTTTCAGTCCAAGGTGATGGCTTTAAATGTCTTGTTTCGTCAGTCCAAACCCAAAGATATTCAGTTTAATATGATAAAAAATAACCACTTGCCCAGCTGGGTAAAAGTTGCTAGATTTACTTGCCTGACATGGCATTTTACTGGCCCTGGGCAAGCAGGTAAGCCTCATAGTTGAGCCGCAATGTAACCTGGCTGGCTGACTCAACAGTGACGAGAAATCGTTCCTGTTGCTAGATTGTTACTAGGGATCGGCCTGCTTGCTAAAGTAGTAAACAGGGTTTCATTACATTCTCAGTTCTGCCGACATGACTGATTGTTTTCTGGTTATTAGTCAGAGCTCAGCTGCAACTGAGCAAACTTCACCTTCTAATGAGACAGAGTTGTGAGTACCTAATTCAAGAGACAGTTTGTGTTGTCAACAAATACTGAATGTAAAAATGTCAAAAAAATGTACTTGCTCTGAATAAAGGCAAGGCTGTGGCATGAGGGGAGGAGAGGACAGAGCCACCGGACTATGTGGGTTCATGAGATTTTGCAGTGAGGAAACATTTTGGTGAGTAGCATTGTTTGGTTCAAGAGCTGAAGTGGGACAAAAGCTGGGTCAAACAGGAGGGTGATGAACACAATATTTTACCCAAAATTAAACATTTTTCAACTCTCTGTGACCAGAAAAAAACAAAAAAAACAAACAAACACACAGTGCTCAGTGCAGAATAGATGCTCAGCATCTTGCTATGTTGCTGGCATTTGTAGCATAGTGTAAATATGCTGGCCTCAGAAAATATATGCTTTGGTGGACACAGCCCCTTACAGTGACAAGCTCCAGAACAGTGAAAGAGTGCTTTGTCAACTACTTTTGCCAGCTTTAGAACATTTTGAGTTCTTGTGCAGCTTGTGTTTAAGACAACATTTAGCATGTAAGAATTTTTAACTGAAGTATCTTTATATACTTCTCAAACTAAGGTATAGAAAAATACTCATTTCTGTGACTGCACCAAAACTTGAACATGTTACTACTGGCACTATTTCAAGGACAAATTTCTCACTTAAACATTACATTTACATCAAACTCTTTTGGTTTTGATCCAGAAGTATCAGCCTTCAGAAGAAATCATTAGTGTTGAGCCTGGCCTGCGTCTCAGCTGGTTTTTTCACACCAAAAATGAGCCAGCCACATATAAACTGGCTGTAGATAGAAAGGGAAAGTGGCTGAAAGAAGATGGATGGTTGGATATATTCACAACTCACATCTGGAAGCCTTTAGGCCTCAATCCCTCCAATTTCCTCCACTGAGGTTTCCTCGTTGCTGCATAAAAACCAACTAAATATGTAGCCAGCTAACTAGCTACACCCCAGCTGACATGCAGGCTCACATTGCTGTTGCTGAACAGCTGACACGCACAAAGAGCAAACAAGCACTATTATGTAACAAGTCCCAATCAATCCAGATGATTAGGTTCTACTGACATGTTGATCCACAGTGTGCTCATTCATTAGCATACGCTGCCAAACTGTGTACGTTTGTAACCGTGCGCAATTCTCAGCACACCGAATCTGTGTGTGTGACAGACAATCGATCACTAATGTTTGTTCACCACTGCCTCAGCCATCCACATGTTTACTGAAGACACAGAGGGACACTGTCTCCAAGTTCTCAAGAGAATGAAAGACAAAAGACAGACAGATCAGCTCACCTATGTCAGGATCCCTTATTTAGCACTGCCAAGAAAGTCATCCACTGCTGCCCAACACATAACAATGGTGCAGGACCAACAACAAGACTTTCTTCGAAAGTACCGAGGTCACATCTGTGCGGTATTAAGACATTAAAAACTACAAAAATAACACAAATTATATCCAAAAAAGTGTAGTAGCTACCTGGATAGACAGACACACATCACAGGCACATTTCTGAATTACCATCATCTACAGCCACACTGGGAATGCTAATTACGTTATCACTGATGTATGATGATAACATTTTTTAAGTTCTATAAAGTTTGCCAACAGTTGAATTGATGTAAAATCTTTGTAGGATAACAGCTTAAATCTATGTACTGTACAAAGGTTATGCTACTTATTCTGATAAGAATACAGAACACAAACTCTGCAGATTCATTTAAAGTGCAGTATCACCCAGGCCTGTAACCATTCAGCAGCATTCCCAAATAAACACCATACCTTGTGTGACTTGCCTGCTTTAGAAATCCTTGTGCCAAATTTCACTTAAAAACTTGACATGGTTTCTCATTATTGTGGGCAAACGACATACACGCATACGCATCTCTTCAGGGACCAGACAAATGTGCTGAAACTTTCAGCATACCTAATTCACCAAGCTGCAGCTTGTTTTTAGCATGGCTCATACACAAATCTCCCAAAATACTGGCTATGGGTAAGGCTAACAAAAGTTAGGCTACCTATTTTAAAAATGCTTACAGGATCTCTGCAGGTTTAGGCTATTTAAAGTGGAATATCACCAAGGCCTGTGGTTTGTATAAACATTACCATTCAGCAATATTCCCATATAAACATCATTACTCTGTGATGGCCTTATGTTCAGCAGAGGAATTCTTATGCCAAATGCCATTTGAAAACTTGTCTTTTTTTCCCCATATGATTGTGGGCAAACGATATATGGACATACTACAACCAACGTTTTACATCTCCTCAGAGACCACACAACTAAGTTGAAATTTTCGGCTTACTTAATTCTCCAAGCGGATGTTTGTTTTGAGTATGGTTCATGCTTAAATCTTCCAAAACACTGTGTGATTACAAAATATATGTGTTAAGGTTGACAAAAGTTACTTCGTTTTGAAAGCTTAGGCAACAGTACACAAACTCTGCAAATTTATTTAAAGTGAAATATCACCAAAGCCCATGGCTTGTGTAAACATTACCATTCAGCAATATTCACATTTAATAAACGCCATAACCCTGTGACGTGCCTTCTGTCTTTCTGTCTTCAACTGAGGAATCACCGTGCCAAATCCAATTTGAAAACTTGACACTTTTTCATATGATTGTGGGCAAACGATACCTACACATCCTACAACCAAAATTTTACACCTCCTCAAGGACCACACAACTATGTTGAAATATTCGGCATACTTAATTGTGCAAGCTACAGTTCGTTTTGAGTATGGTTCATACTTGTATTTTCCAAAACACTGGCTGTAGCCTTATAAAATGCATGGGGTAAGGCTGACAAAAGTTAGTTAACTTTGAAATGGTTAGGCATTTAAAGCGCTACATCACCAAAGCATGTGGCTTGTGTAAACATTACCATTCTGGAATATTCCCATATAATAACTACCATAACCCCGTGACGTGCCCTCTCTCTTCAACTGAGGAATCATTGTGCCAAATCACATTTGAAAACTTGACATTGCTTGTTGTAATTGTGGCTAAACAATTTACACACAATACAAACAACATTTTAGATCTCCTCAGGGACCACACATTTGTGCTGACTATTTCGGCACAATTAAATCACCAAGCTGCACTTTGTTTTAAAAGAAATGTCAACTTATGGGATGGGATGTGCACTACAGGCTACCGCCCACCGTGGTGTATTTTGTTGTAAAGATCTTGTGGAAATGTAAGCTGAGTCGTTTTTATAATGGAGGTTTTTCTTAAGTAAAAACTTGTTAGCTAGTGTTTTTTATACTGCGTGCCAAAGTGATGACACCATTTATGATGTAATACAAGCATTGCGACATTATTCAAGGCAACATTAAATATCTATAGTTAGTTTTAAGGTTGGTCTGACGTTCTCCCCCCATACTCGACCTGTTGGGGTACAAACAACAGCCCCCCTACTACAACTTTGTTAGCATTCAATCTTTAACGCAAACTTAAAACCTCTAAATTACATTTATGAACCCAGTGGAGCGTCATTAGGTGTGAATGCATGATAACTTGACTAAAGGTGTGCCTGTGATTCGCATTATCGACACACGGGACTGCTCCTGCTCAGCCTACAGCGGGACAAGCTAGCGAGTAAAGCGGCCCTTTTTCCTGTCAACTCGTGTCAAAACGACAATTAAATAACCTTTGAGCACTGTAGCCGCATACAACAGGATAAAATAAATGTAGTATGGTTGCAAACTCACCCTCTAAAAGCCTGGAAATCAGCGAGTCGACGTCCAACTCCCCCTCCGCCATTTCTGTTACGAACAGCTCTGCCCGCCGCAGTCTGGAGCTGGCAGGGCAGGCACCGCCTCACTGCACTGAAACGCACCGCGAACCTCCTCCCACTCACGGGCCTCCCATTTAGGACTATTATGATGCATTGAAATACCCCTCGGATACTCTAGCTTCTGTCACAGACAACAGAGAAGCGGAGAGCTTTTAATTAGCCACAGCTTTCAACCGCCTTTCACAGTCTGTTAATAGTAACCGTTGTCTCTTTTTAAAACAGACACTGGTAATGACGAATTCATTGTATTTATATTTTCGATGTTGTGGTGTAAAAATTTTTGACTGTCAAAACACTAAACTTCAAATATCATATTTCAAAAATTCAAATCAAGTTTCTAAGTAATTTTATTTTTTTTTAAAAGACTGTATATACAGTATATACTAGAGTCAGACCAATATATCAGCCAGTCTATATCATCAGCCTCTATATATGTAAATAATATATATATAACTATATATATTGTTTTGTTTTTTTTACAGAGCGTAATGCAGATTGTTCTTTATTAGAGTTTGGTTTTATATTCTGTATTTTATGCATATTTGATCATTTACTCACTCACTTAATTGATGTTGTTCTCTTTAGTTTAAAAAAAAAAGTTATTCGTGATTATTAAAAATACAAATGAAAGTTTACTGAAAGTTTACTGCCCTGATGCAATTTTGGATTTTATATATAAATAAATAAAGAATGTCTATATCTATCTATCTATCTATCTCTCTCTCTCTCTCTCTCTCTCTCTCTCTCTCTCTCTCTCACTCTATATATATATATATATATATATATATATATATATATATATATATGTATTTGTCAAATTCAAAACAGCTGTGGTCATGGTTATCTGATTCATCTCAATGAAGGCATCAAATATGTTACTATCTCATATAATTATATAAATACTCTATATGATACCCATATTAACATCCAAATGAAATACAATGTATGACATATTCATGTATGGATGTTTTTGTTTCGATGTCTTCATTATGGATGGATCAGCCAGCATGAACTCAATGCCCCTGCATTACTTTAGGCTGTGGTAGGAAACATGAGCACCCAAGGGACCTGCGCACATGGACAGCACTGACACTCACTACAATTTGAGACAACTCAAGCAACAATCTTAACTGCCGACCATCCCAACGTCATATATGCATTATTTTGCTGTTTACTCAACTTGTTGCTATGATTTCCTAAAGCAAGTGAAGGCATCATTAAAGCCTCTGCAACAGGTTACTGTAATGTATTATTATTATTATTATTATTATTATTATTATTATTATTATTGTTATTGTTATTATTATTATTATTGTACACTGTAACAAATAAACTTTGTTTTAACTTAAGCTGACTGAACTGAAAGGATAAGTTGAGGTATTTTTGCAACGATCACAAAGTTTCTTAGTCAAATAAACTTGATATTAATTCAGATGTATTCTAGAAAAGGTGTCCGACAACAACTGTAAAAAGTGTAAGGGGGTAGGGACTGAATTCAATGCTCACATATATACTAATATATTCATCATATATGTTCTCTTAAAACTTTAAAAAAAAAAAAAAAAAAAAAAAAA
>JAJHUR010083141.1:0-14112 GCA_027495735.1 Lutjanus campechanus
TAATGATATAATCTAGGACAATATCTAGTCCCAGCCCTTTTCAGCATTTAGATGTAAACTGAACAGTTGGCTAAATAAATAAGAAATGAAACATCCTGGTATTTAAAGGCATAATGTGCAACATTTTCCAAAAAAGATTCAACGTATGGACTCAAAAACCTAATCCCTTTCAATTATCACTGATGACCCACTAGAAGTGTGTGGTGGTGTCTGTACCTGTAGAGGTCTTGCCCTCTGCCTATATTTGTGCTTGAGATGCTGACGACCAACCCAAAACGTATCCTACTGATAGCTTAAAAAAACAGAAAGAAAGGAGTCACAAATCTGGCCCTACTCACCCTCCCCTCCCACTAACCTTTTCTGAGGTTAGTGGGAGGGTGTAACAAAGTGACTCAGTATTTCTAAATTCCTGGATATGGCCCTGAGCAACACTTATCTAATCCTCCAGATAATCCTTAACTAACTTCATCCTGATTAAAATTTTCCACACATCCTCTCACATCATCATATCTCTCCTCTATCTCACAAAGTACACCAGTATTACTTAGATTTAGATTATTTAGGATTGTAAAAGACTTTGGTTTGTCATTTGTAAAGTTTTGACTCACCAAGGACTCATTCAGTCCTCTTGGCTCATCTCCATGTGACGTTCACGATGCAGCGTTTGAGGCCAACTCGGGTGTGTTCCTGAACTCCACGTTGATTTCTGAGCAAAGAGGAAAACACGCAGCATGACAGGTATCAGTGTTTTGTTGTTCAGATGGCAGATAAGATGAATCAGCTTTTGGTAAACTCTGACTTGTTTATGAGTCAAAACAAATATGTTGAGACATGGCTTAGAAAGTTACTTATGTCGTTCATGCAAAAGCACTTAATCTAAGCTGTTCGTTTACGACCGTTTAACTGGGACAGTCGTTACGACCTGCAGGGTGAGATCACAGATGTATTATTAAAGCTGGATACCTGATCCAAAGATGGAGCCTAAAGACCTTTTTCACAGCAGCCATTCTGATAAGAAATGGTAGGTTAAACACAGGTGTTACGAATGAAACTAATTAAGGTTCTTCCCATTCAGGCCAAACAGAGTCAGGGTGCTGATATTGTGCATGTTGGCTAATTGGAAAGGCTCTGCTACACTAAATGGAACGGTTCCTTAATTAGAATCACTGGTAACACCTGTGTTTGTGTTTGTTTGGCACATATAGCCGAAAAGTTTCTAGCTTCAGGGGCATGAGGCCCACTGACTTTGAGCCGTAGTGATTCTCTGTTCAGAATTCCCGCTCTGCCAAAAGACTTCACATTGTAACAACATTACAGATTTGAAAATCTTTTTTTTTCCAGCTTGAGGAAAGTTTTACAAATATAAAACTTCCATGAATCAAAAATTCATAATAGAAAGAGTCATAATTGACCAAGTTTGCAGTTTAAGGTGTTGCATTAACAGTTTTACAGATGTTTCTTTTATAGAGACGCACCGATAACTGGCTGGTCAGCATCACATATCTGACTCTGTACCAGCCAAATTCATACACATGCTCTGCACGATAATCACATCATGCGTGCAACCTCACAGACAGTAACGTCAAACCCACAACAGCGCTGGTCACAGCCACACACACTGGGACACACAGTGTTAGCGATAGATTCCAATAACAGGATAAAGAGAGGACGGACAGTCTACCAGGAGACAAAGCAGCCGAGCAGCAGACGGTGTCGCCAAACAACAGTAAACTTTCTGGCTCTTCATGCTAATGTTAGCCAGCAGCAGACTACTGCTCACAGACTGACAGTTAAAATCTCACCTCCTGTTCTGGCTGAAGAAAAAGCATCTCCTCAAATATTTTCTCATTCAGGCTCGTTTAACTTCTGCTTCTGTTTTTCTCACTGCAAAGTTTTACTACAGCACCAGGGCAGTCTCTGGTTTGTTTATATCTGCTTCCACAAGATTGTGCTCTCTCTGGTGCACAAACTTAATAAAATAATATAATGCTTGGCTGTAACCTGGAGCACTTTTGGAGAAAATGTAAAAGTTCTTTAATAGTGACTGTTCTATTACATCAAATTCAATTTCACAAGAAAAGTTGCAAAAATGTTTGTGAATGCTGTCAACTATAGTTCTTAGACAGAAAATTGGAATTGGCAGGTCAGACCCATAAAAAACATGGAAAATCGTAATCGGCCAAGAAAATTGAAATCGGTGCATCTCTATAATGGTGGCTTGTGGGGAAAATGCTTTTTGGGTCACAGGGGAACTTTTTTCTGCAATAATGAAAGTGGCCACCGGGCAAAATTTAAAGCAAGACTCATCTGCAACTAGCCTGATCCAAACCTCTGAATCCGCCCGCTCCACTGATTTGGCTGTTTCTCTGATGAAGTGTAACAAGTCGACAATTCTGATATCAGGTGCTGACCGACCACCACTGGCTATTATTGCAATGTTATCTAAAATACTTCACTGACTGTGAGTCTGACAGTTGTTTAACAAGCTAAAGAAGAAGAAGAAACATTGAGTTATTGTCTCTTCATCTTCTGACGTTTCTCAAGGGAGAAACTAAAAGACATTTTGGATTATGGTCTGGTTGCAACAAGTCTTTGTTTAGTTTGTTTCTTTCATAATCCTTTTTATGTTTTAAAATTGCATTGACTGCATTTGAATCACAGTTAGGTACTGCTTTGACAAACCTAAATAAAGGTTAAAGAATAAGGAAATGCAGTGGGTTGACAGTCAATTAACTGATTTGTTGATTGAAAGAAAATTAGCTGCCAAATACAAGAGATTTCAGTTCTGGGGTTAGGAGTCGGAGTATGGTCACTTGATACACAAATAGTGGACTTCAAAGACAAGATTTTGCTACAGTCTATAACTCAGAAGTGATTAATTAATTAGTGCATCACAGAGCAGTGTTTAGTCCATTAATCAATTAGTCAATTGAAAGACTATTTTAATAATATTTTACTTATTTTTCAAGCAAAAATGTCAAACATTTGCTGGTTCCAGCTTCTTAAATGTGTGGATTTGCTGCTTTTCATTGACATTTATGACTGTAAATGAAGAGTCTTTCAGTTTTGGGCTGTTTGTTGGGGGAAAAAAAGCAACCTGACGTCAATTTGGGCTCTGAGAAACTGGGATGAGTAACATTTTGTTTTTACATTTTATAGACTAAACATTCGAATAATCATGAAAATAATTGCCATGTGTTGCAGCCCTGTTGAGCACTTCCTTTTTGATAGCCACCTCACGGGCTACCAAAAAGTAGCCTATTAATTCATGGACAGTCCAGTTTGGTGTTCAATGTGCAAATTCACAAACACACTCAGTGCTTGTAGAATGGGATAGTTATGAAAATAACAAAACAAAAACAGGGACCAAATGCCACTGCTGACAGAGAAATGAAGTTGTTACTGTAGGTGTAATTCTTGGTAATGGGAACCGTTAAATGTCATGGCTGTGACACACATACTTCTGATACATATCTGTCAGCGCACACACACGCACACACACACAGACTGATATGAACCAAGTGAAGTGTGACAGAGAGAGTAAAGTAAAAAGGTGTGAGGGAGACAGAGACGCTTGTTGTGAGTTAATGGCTTTGTTTCCAGACGGGATGGTTTGTGGTTTCAGGCCTGCTGACAGGAGTAATGGTGGGAGGGATGAGACTCACAGCTCAGGATCTGTGTGGCTTGGCAAACCACACACACACACACACACACACACACACACACACACACACACACACACACACACACACACACACACACACACACGTACCCAGTGACTACTCTGTTGCCTCACTTGAATCACAGAACCAACAGAGACACATTCAGTCACACTCACATTTCACACACTCCCACACACACCTGAGAAAAAGACAAACTAGTTTGGGAATTTGCGGCTTTGTGCTGATATCAGAGTCGATTGTGAAATAGGATTTAAGGAGAACATTTCTCACAGATGAACGTCATGCCAATAACGACCAGCGCACAATTATGAAACTGCAACTTCTGGCTTTTCCTGGCTTCTGTAGGAATACTCATGATATGTATACTATTAATGTCAGTGTCTGTGAGCCCTGTTTCACTGACTCACCGCCCTGAACAGTTGCCACGTCTTTTCCTTCCCTTTCTTCCCCTCCTACGTCCTTTCCCACTCTCTTGTTCTGCTCCCACCACAGGTGGTGAGTGCATTCATTTTCACTTTTGTGGGGGTGCTGGCTGTAAGGCTGTGATTTCTGACTGTGGATGTGAGAAAGTGGGGAGACGGAGTGGTTAGGGATGCAATATGGGGCGATTTCTCTGCCATGCATTGCACCTAACTGAGTGGGCTGAAAGCTCTGTGCATATGGCTGAGATATGCATGCCTACATGTACATATTTTCTTCAAATACATTAACATCAGTTGTCCTTGTGTAATCCTGCCTCCTAGAAATTATGTTTGTGTATTACTAATAGTTTTTAAAGGGCCAGTGTGTAGGTTTTAGTAACATCTAGTGGCGAGTTTGAGGACTGCAAACATCTTGCCTCACCCTCCTCTTCCAAGCGCGAAAAAGAACCTATGGTGTGGAATCTGGTGTTTGCAGGGATCAACAATAAGGATTGCCTGGTTGCAAGTAAATGTCACACCTGACAAGTAAATCTAGCAACTCAAAAACAATTAAACTATTAAATTATATTGATAGTTGCTTAATGGTTACAGTATTTTTTCATGCAAAAATGGCAGCCATTTTAGGCTCTGTAGTATGGAGATGATCTACTTTTCTTAATTTATTATCATATTAATCTTATTATCTTTGTATTTTGGACTGACAACAACAAGAATTTCAAAAACATCACTGCTGATGCTGAGAAACTGGGATGGACATTCTTCTGACATTTTATAGATGTTGCAGCTTCATACTAAACATGACAATTAACTGTAGTCTTTGTCAATATTTGATAACCACCATTAAATAAAACAAATGGCAAAAAAATAAAAAATAAAAATAAATGTTGAACCCCAGCTTGGTTTGTCCATTCTGGGCTACTGCAGAAACAAGGACAAGGACCCAAAGCCTCAGACGATATAAAGGGCTCGTTCGAACAAACACAACAATTCTTATTTTCAGGTGATTATACACTAATGAAAACACACTTATGAATATCACATTCAATTCAGGTGTATTATACACTAATGAAAACACACTTATAATATGAAACTATTTTTTGGTGCTTTGAGCACCACAAGCCAAAGGCCACATAGTTCCCTTGTATTTGAGAGAAGACAGACATCTCTGTGGCTGATATCTCCAAAGGTTTGTGTATATACTGTATACCCTGTGTAAATGGGAAACATGGTTCAACATTTCAACAAGCTGGTTTGCACTTAATTGACATAAAGTTGTTTTACCTTGACATGAAAAGTGACGATACATTAAAGATAAATGTTTTGATATTTGCCAAAATTTATTAGTATTGCCAAGGAATATAAATGAGACATGCTGAAATAAACAATATTTTAAAATATCTCGCCATTTCGCCCAATTCATAAGGAACATTTTCCCTCAATCTCTGCTAAAAGCTGACGGTGCTCCAGTAGAAGCTTCTAACCACTCTGAAAGGCCCGGCCTGTAAAATCCCGATGCGAGGTGTTTTTGTTCTTTTGACAGTCGAGAGCTTTGCTGTGAAGGAGAAGTGATGCAGGGCGCTCTGCCTCTCTCCTCTCCATTTCTCTCCTCGGTCCATTTCAGCAGGGAGGCAAAGGTTTTACTCTCTTTTACCTGACAGCCGTCTGATTTCATCTCTCTTTTATAGCACTGTGAGACGAAATGGAGAGCAAAATGATGAGGCTTTTCTCTCTTTTCTACACAGAGACAGACTTTTATGGTTTCATCTTCCTCTTCCACCATCTCCATTTCTCCATCCTATTGTCAGCAGTTACACCCCTCCATGTCTTTCTTTTCTGTGTATCACCTCTTCAGCAGCAGCTCCTATAAGCACATCGATTGGGCTGAACCAAGTAGCCTGAAGAAAAACGGAGAGGAGGAGTGTATAAGGGTGCAGGTTTTTTTTTTTTTTTCAAAAAAGAAAGGAGCAAATAAAAAATGAGAAGCTCTCTCCTGGTTCTCTCACTCTCTGGATAACCAAGTGCTTGCGGAGAGCAGAGGGAGATTAAAGGGAGCTTGTGTAGAGGCAGAGAGCGCTGGTGCTTCAGCACCCAGAGGTCATTTGGGTCCCTTTGATAGCGTTCAGGCCTCGCCTCATCTTCTGACCTGTCCTTAAGATGAGAAGCTTTCATCAGTCTCTGCTGGACACAAGAGCCCACTCAGGATCAGTGGCACAAATTAGAGGAGGGCTTTGTGTGTGAGAGAGTGTGTGTGTGTGAGTGTGTGTTGAGTTTTCATTTTGTTATGTATAATTCAATGCTTTTACTGTTATAAAAGCCTTTCCCGTGGTCTTTGATCACACAGACTGGTGAGAACAATGCTTAAACTGGATTTTTTAAATTATTTGTCCAGGAGGGAACGGAGGGGGATTTGAAAGGAGAAAACAAAACAGTGGAGAAGGCTTCTTGTATAATGTACACTGAATATAAAGTATGTCAGTACTAACTGAATACACAGCAGCTGCCCAGAACAACAAAAACCTCACATTATAATTCAGTCCAATGGATCTGTGGTAAATACTACCTTTCCAGTGCTGCTCATGTTGAATTTTTTGTCCTGTCAGGGATGTGTTGATAAAATTCTAATTATTTCACACATGAACACTGAACAATGTCCTGAGAATCAGGTCTGGACATTTGGACAATTTGCTCTTACACACATGTAGCATCCAACAGGAGATTGTTTGTATTAGAGCTGCAGCTGGTTAATTGATTATTAATCTATTAAATCAGCTATTTTGATAATCAATTGATTGGTTTGAATAATTATTTAAGACAAAAGGTCCAGATTCTCTGATTTCAGCTTCTTAAATGTGATTTCTCTTTTTTGTTTCTTTACTCTTTTATGACAGTAAACTTTTGAGTGAAGAAAGACATTTGAGGACATTATCTTAAGCTTTGGGAAACACTGATTGACATTTTTCATATTTTCTTTACTTTGGTTTAGGTGAGGGGTGGCTCCTGCAGAGGAAGGAGAACGACTTATTGGTCATCATGACTGTTTTAGAGTTGATGTCAATACAAACCTAACTGTGATGGAAGCAGAGAGGGGCGATAGAAATGGAGGGCAGTGCAACTCTAGTCTGCCCACCCGGCAGAAGAGACACTTTGTGGTGTGCTGGAATTTGATAACTGAACAGTGAGCAGGATGCACACTTTTTCTTTCTCAGACTGTGCAGAAATCTGATGCTTTCCCATCACAGATGATGAAGAAAGGCATTAAAATGTGAGGTAGAAAATTAGGCTTATGTAGGCTGATACTGACTGGCAGATAGTCTACAAAACAAATTAAATGATCAATGAAAGACTACATACACGCAAGCAGAAAAGGGTACAAAATGGCGACATGCTGTACAACGTAATAACACATCCACTTAGACGCTGAGAATCCTCAAGGCTCAATCAGACTTTGGAATAGGGAGTTTGCAGGGTTAAATATGATCGCTCTCTGGTCCAGCTGATTCTGACATTTGCGTTCACACACACAGTTCCTCTGGGTTATGTTTAGATAAGTGCAGAGTTGCAGTGCATGAGTGAAAGGTGTCTCTGTTGTGACTTTTTTGGCTAAAATATAAAGTGAGACAGTGAGAACTCCATTACAAACTAAGGCTCTACAAAAAGTAACTTACTGTAAATCTAAAGTCATTTTATTATAATCAATTAATTGATCCTGGTCTCAGTCTGCAGTGTTCAATGCAGTTATTTGCCTCTTTGCTGAGAAACAGAAAAAAATAACCAATACCTCAGACATTATCTCAACAAAAACTGAACATTACTGTATGAGATCCACACAAATAGCATTTAAATGCATGCATTTAATTGTATTAACTTTTTCAGGAACTCATGTTATTGTCCCACTCAGCATATATGCATTTGATTTACTAACAATAAGCAACATCAGTAACACACTGACATTTAATGCTTCATGAAAGTATCGTTGTTCATTATTGTAAAACCCTGTTGAACAAAAGAAAAATTCATCATGTCTGTGATGAAGCATGATGGCCAAAGGCTCATTTATGTTCTCTTTACGTACAAAAATAGACACATACATTTTAAACAATATAACCATCAGTGCACATATACTTCCATGTGTCTATGTGTTGGCATTGATGTTAAGCAATATATCCACTAGAGGACATCGCTCAGAGTCAGAGAAGAAGAGTCAAAAGTTTCTGACAACAGCAAACATGGAGACACTGGAGGAGGCTCTAATAATGTAACTCTTGAGAAAGAGGCAGAAGTGGAGGCTGTGTAGTAGACGGATGTGGTCTTTGCACCATTAAATACATCACGACATATGGATGGAGAATTTTTTTCACTGCCTACTGGACGACGACTGTCATTCACAATAATATTAGATTTTTAAAATGTGTTTATTGTGTCCCGTGGTCGTGTCTTGCTTAAGCTACTGGCTACACTGCTACACTGCCCCGACGAATACCGAACATACTGCTCCGTTTGGTCCGTATGTGTGAGCTCTCAGAAAATGTGCAGAAGTATGGACAAAACGAACGTAGAGTACAGACAGAAGGCTCTGTCCATATCCGCATGTGTATCTAACCGAGAGTATAAATGAGCCTTAACACATTTAGAACATTTAAACTTTGGAGCTTCCCAAAGAAGAAGAAGAAAAAAAAAGGCATCAAAATTTTCCTCACTCCCACAAAAAGTACTAATTTATTTGTCAAGAACAGCAATTTATTGCTTTCACGTTGTAATTTTGTTCTGCAGTTTGACACAGAATGTTGTGACAGGACTTAAACAAATCATTTAACAATTTCAGAAATGTGCTTTTTTTTCATTCCTGCTGGGAAGACTCACTTTCACATCTCTACTGTAAATGCGTAGCTGGAGCCAGCAGCCAGGTTTGTTTAGCTTAGCCTAAAAACTGGAAACAAGGGGAAACATTTCGTCTGGTACTTTCCAAACAAAACCTTCCTACCAGAACCTCTAAAGCTCACTAATTAACATACTAGATCTTTTGTGTTTAATCCACACGTCTCTTTTTTGTCAGTTTTCACACAAAGGCTAAGTATTCCTTTACTATCGATTTTTGAGTTCAAAAGTAGGATGCATAAAGAAAAACAACACAAAACAAACCCTGACTTTAAACTAGAGGATCAATCGACTCCTCTATCACCCACTCTTACTGAGGAGGTGGAAAAAAACAAAGAGGAAGAACATGTTTTAGATTTGTTTGTTTGCCTTTTGCAACACAGAGAAACGCACATGATGTTGGCGATTTTATTGACTAGAAATTCCTGTCTTCACATACAGGATGTGTCATTAGGTTCTGGAACTTTAAATCAGGGCAAATGGGCTAATTTCTGATGAGGGAAATGAGTAAACAACCCTGGTTCAACCAAAATCAGAGCTCAAATTGATGTCTCTACAGACACAAACAGCTGAGAGGATGTTGAGAAATGAGGTCAGGAGTTCGCAGTTATAATTAAAAATGCATTTTGTTACACAGTGATAGACAGCAGAACAGTGGCTTGCACACAGAGTAACAGGAGAAAAAAAAAATGACTTTTTCATTTTGTGGGACCTGTTAAAGGGAAACTGTGAAACACTCCTCACAGCAATCGTTTTAACTGCCAAGGTGAACACGGGGGTTAACAAGCTCAGCAAAGCAAATAATTGGTACAAATAAGTAATTAGCACAGTGGAAAGGCTCAGATAAAATGTGAAGGAGCACTAATTGAACATGATTATAAACTTCCTTCCTTCCTCCTCCATCAATTGGAGCTGTAACGAGGATGTCCTCAGAGATAATTAGGATCACAGGGCAAAAGTGCCACTTGAGAGAAACTCACAGGGAGACTGCTCAGTACAGTAAAAATACAGCATGAAGACTTTACCAAAAATACTGAGGAATAATTGTTCATTTCACATTAACACTTCATCAAACAATTACTAATCAATTGACAATTAACACATGTATTTGCAGCTTTCCGTCGCTTTTGACCTATACTGTTGGTTTTCCAGCCACTCACACTGTGTGTCTGAGTATCACCATCATCATCATCAACCCCACTATTTAAACCACAGCTGCTGTTTCCAGCAAACACTGAAGACGGCACCTGCTCAGCATGAAATGGCAAAGACAAGAAGTAAACCAGCATCTGATGAGGAAGAACCAGATATCTTTCTCACAGGAGCTGGTAGAGACCAAAATAGAACCAAACGGCGAGTATGGGATGTTTTATTTCATCAAAGCAACTTAAAATTAGATGAAGATGTCTCCGTGGTTCCGTTAAACAAAACGTACTACAAGGAGTTTTTAACTGGTTATGAAACAGTCTCAATTTAATACTGATGCTTCCATGAGCAACAAGACATCTGCGAGAAGATTGGATATTTCTATTGAGTTATTCTTAATGCCTGCCGCAGGTCGGATTCTCCTAATGTTTACTTTTTCCCAGGCAAAGTTACAGTGAGTAGTATGTGGCAGCTGTGGATCAGTAACTGGAAGATCAGTGCTTTGATCCCCGGCTCCTTTGAGTCCTCATGTTGTAGTGTCCTTGGGCAAGATATTGAATCCCAGAGGCATAGCCATCAGTGTGTGAATGAGTTGGTCTCTGATGAGCAGAGGCACCTTGCATGGCAGCCATTAGTGTAGAACGATTTCAGTGGTTGTAAGACAAGTCCATTCAAGTCCATTAATGTTTGGCAGATATGTTTTATGTTTTGACACTATATTTTGTGGTTACGGTGGTGGAAGCACCACTTTTGTCCACAGGGTCCTCAAAAATCAACACAATATAAAAGTTCCTTGTAGCCACTTTATTGATTAATATGCAAATTCTTTTCTCCATGCATGTCCATCATAACACTCCAGCGCCCAAGGAGAAACTAAGAGCAAGAGCAAAGAGCAACTAGCAAATATGGATAAGAGGGTGAAAGCAGTAAATAACTGGCATTCTGCATAAAAAATGACTTAAATTTATTATTAAAATAGTTGCAGATTAATCGACGAATACTTTCAGTTCCAGTTTACATGAACAGTTGTGCTGTGTACTGTCAGCAACATTACGCCCACACCCGTTAATACTATTTATGTAAAGAAACTGTGTAGAGCTAATATAATTTTAAAGTTCCACTATACAAATCACTATTCAGCTCTGCCGTCTACTAAATATATGTTTAAATAAATACTGCCAGCAGTTGTTATTTTGTAAAGTACCTTGCAATAACTAATAATCTGGCCATTTTCATACCAACAATAATTTCAATTTGGTGGGAAATAATTTAAAACAGCATTTAGACTCTCACAGGACACTAAAAAATAGACTAGTTTGTTTGGCAGGGAACATGTTTGATAAAATAAGTATTTCCAATGAATACTACCCTAAGTTTAAACAAAGTAATTGTATGTCAGTTTTCACAGACTGTTTAATTAATTGTGGTAAGAGAAGAGCAAAAGACTGACCTCTCCTCAGCAATCAGCGATTCATTATATTATTTTTTCCCTGAAGATATGTATACAGTGGGTGTACATAGTGTTAGCAAATGTTTATATGAAATTACTGGAGGATGTAGACACAGGAGTTACCAGTTTGAGTTCAAAAGCCCTGAAGATGATAACTGCTGTAATCAATCAATCAAGTGTGGAAGTGTTTGTCTTGATGACATCAGAGACTGTAGAAGATTTGACACATGCCCCTCTGCCTCAGCGTACACACCCAAACCCTTCATAATCACTCCAATTAAACACTACAGCACAGTGGGACAGAGCACAGTGGTTGTATGTCTTTAGTGTTTACTTGGCCTCTGTGACCACTAATATATCAACACAAGAAAACCTTAACAAACAACAGACAAAGGCCCCGTTTACATCTGGTATTAAAATGTGTCTTACGTGATCTGATCACAAGTGGACAGCTCCAACAGGTGCTAATGCACCCAGACCCACTGAAATCTGATCGCTCAGACCACATTTGGAGGTGGTCCACCAGCAAAAGTATGAAACATATATTGGGAAATAAGTATTAAGAATTAAGACTTTAGTAAAACTTTTTAATACTCACGTTCACATTGCTTGGAATGGGCTTAACCTGCTCGTGTTTTGGATTCTGCTGCTGCAAGAACTGCACTAAATATAACTAAATGTTGTCTCTACAACAGAAACAATAATTAAAAAAACAAAAACTCAACAATAGTTCACTGGAAATAAATCTGAAATGTCAATAAAAAAAATCATATTGCTGACATCAAAATACTGAGTGAAGTTTATAAAGAATGAAGAACACACACATCAGTCAGTGTCTTCATCCTGTCCTCCTCTAATGTGATTCGCTGTCTGTGGGAACCGCCGGCAGAGGAAGAGGGGCTGCCTGGTCTCATCCACCAGTAAGTTTACAAGAGTTTGACAAATTTTAAGATGGGTGGTGAACTGAGTTAAACAGACACATAAACAGCTTTCATTTTAGTTTGTCTGTAACAATTCACTATTAGCTGAGCCAGTGTGTTGTGCTTGTGTAAAACAAAGCACATGGATAAGACACGGTGGACAGAGCATACTGACACATTACCACCACCATGTTTGTGCTTGAACAGGTATAGAAGTTTGGGCTCTTTACTAGCTAAGTTTTATGGCACTTACTTGCAGTAACAAGTGTAGCTGACGTCAGCTCAGGCTAATCAAAGGCTACTATTCAACTTATTTTCACTTTCCTGTCTCTCCAGTGCACTGTCTGTGCTCTGCTGTTCAATAACTTTGCTCTGTGTGTGAGGAGCTGCCCTGATAAAGAGCAGGAATGAAGCTGCAGTGTGATAATAAGTTACACCAAAACATATGCATTTGACAGTTATTTATACGGTGTTTATATAATCCTAAGACCTTTGTTGACAAAATTTAAGACTTTGTAAATGAAACCCAAGACTTTCAAGGTGTCAAGTTTTAGATTTTTAAATGTAATGCTTTTTAAAATGTTTAAAAATGGCACATTTTACATTTCTCATAATGCAAAATTTAAAAAATTCTTCTTTCTCCCATTTTTCCCCTTACGCTCAGCCCTAATATTCTTCTGTATGAATGAGATTTGCTTACCATTTTAAAACCAGAGCCAAATCCTTCAATGAATTGGGCATGGCAATAGAGGATGTGCTGTTTCTGAAGCAAATTTCTCTTAATAAAACTTACTTATACATACTTGTTAGTTTTGAGTTACGTAATGAAGTAAAGTAACTAACTTTGAAAAGAAAACAAAGAAGAGGAAGTGAAGGTTAGAGGAGGTCATTGTGGAGAGGGAGAAGTGAAATGAAGCCGGAAGGCTGACAGAGAGGCGGGGGGCTTTGTGCTCTATGAACAGGTCATTTGTTTGGGTGGGTCAGAGTGGTTAAAGGGCCAGAGGAAAGTGAGGTGCCAAGTTAATGTGACAGGCAAATGAGTGTGAGCCTGTTCCTGGGATTTCTATGGGCTTTATGCAAAGCGAGAGCCGAAAGGGGAAACTGGCCATTCAGTGTGGCAGTCAGTGTGGCAGCAGAGCTGAGGAGGGAGACTCCAACCAACAGGAATTCAAAGCAGCGGTCAAAACAGCAGACTGAATATAATGCTGCTTTGAAAACTGGATTTAGTCTGTGAGACTAATCAAATAATCAGCCAACTCTGTCACTGACGATGAACGCGGCTTTGTTTTGTAAAGACCGATGGATTGGCATATATATTTATATATTTTCTTTTAGCTGAAATCTTTTCTTTCAAACCGTGATAAAAACATCTCACACAAGAGCTATTCAGGAACACGTGGTATGCAAAATTAGAAATATCTTCATCTCAGCACATTGCTGCTTGCTTTGTTATCAACACTGATAATATTCAACAGTCAAATGAGCAAACAGGCTTATTATTCAACAGTTTGAATCTGAATTGACATGTTTAATTGTACAATGACACACGTCACAAAGCACCAATGTGTTATGTCATGGGTGAACACACTGATGTGCAAGAGAGTTAAGACTGTAGC
>JAJHUR010083144.1:0-11469 GCA_027495735.1 Lutjanus campechanus
GCTGTGCTGTTAACTTTTTCTCGCTACGTTACATTTTTGTGTGCGTGCGTGTGTGTGCGTGTTTCTAGCTGTGGGAGGGTGTTGTTTTATTGAATATATATTCACATTGAAATTCTGGCATTGATTTGAGACCCACCGCCGCCGCTGATTGTGAACGTGTTCGTTATGGCGTTTGTGAACGGTGCGCTCTCATCTTCATTCAAGGCTGGCTCTGTCTGTTTACTGGGCCGGGTGTTGCTCTGGTAGAGGGGGTGTGTCTGGGAGTGTCCACAGGAGCACAGAGGGGAGGGGTGTGTGTGTGTGGGCAGGATGCTTTTTTCAAATTTTTCTCAACGTCTTAATCTTTCTCAACTGATTCTCAAATCGTACACTACAGCTTTAATGCTACATTTGTAGAGTGCTATTAGTTGCAAAAAGAAATCTTGATCGTTTTACTAAATCCAGTAACAAGAGACAGAGAGGAGACGTTATAGTGGTACAAACATCTTAGTAGGAATCTCATGTGTAAATGAGATACTGTAGCTTAAATGAGAATTCATGAACAAACTTTAAAAACTGTTTAAAATGCATTTTTGCAGTAAGATGATATGCAATTCTGTTTCATATGAAGAGAGTTGTTGTTTTGATTAGTGTGGGGGAACAGTGATGCTCCGTGTTACCTGCTCTCCCAGTGGCATGGTGTCTCTGTGGGTCAGACTTGTGGCTCTGTACTGTCTGACACATTTTGCATAAATGATATGCAGTGGTGTTTCTCCTCTTTCTTAAAAAACCCAAACTTATTCTACACTTGCGTGTTACAAAAGTTTGGTGGTGCAACGTGGTTCAGTGTCAGTACTTTCATTGTCTGTTTTGAGGAAATGAAAAGCAGAGACAGGGGAGGGACGGAGTAGTGCTTGTTTTGTTTTGCTTTTCTTTTTACCGATACAGGCTGTCTGAACTGATGTACTCGTATCTTACACATTAACCTCCAATGTATCGGATGCATGAGTGAATCGTTACACCCCGAGTAATTACACAATAATTACAGAAGGTAAACACATTGAATGTAAATCACATAAAATGGCAGTCACAAGTACTCTCTGGTACTTCTGACCTACCAAGCCTATTTTAAGCCTATTCATTCAAAGAATTCTGTCTTACTATAACAAAATGACAAGACATGAAGTTGGATTTGTGACATACAATGTCATACAATGTGTTTGTAGTCATCATGACCCAATATTTCATAAAAGTCATGATGAGACACTTGGGAGAATGTTTCTTTTATTTATAATTTCTAAACCCAACTATATAGCCTATTCTTTCTTGCATGTGTCTACACTATGTGTGTGTCTGTATGTGTGAGCATGTGTGTGTGTGCACTCTACAAGAACAATACTCCTGCCTGGTCATGCTGGCAACATTATTGTTGGCTTAGTGCCACCAGTGACAGCACTCTGCTAATGCTACACTCTCTCTCTGTGTCTCTCTCTGCGTGTCACACACACACACACACACACACACACACACACACACACACACATGCAGCAATAACAAAAGATGGGGATGTTAATATGAAGAAGCATTATGTGCCTTTACAGAATTAAGTGGCAACAGGTTCACCGCATATTAGCAGCTCTACATGTTGTTATACCATGGGCCACTGAGAAAGTAGACACTGCAGGTCACACACACACGCACACACACACACACACACACACACACACACACACACACTCACACTCACTATTACCTGATACACAGCTTTAAGGTGTGACAATTCAGACAACTCAAAAAGTAAAAGCAAAAAGGAGCATATTTGGACATGTTAACAGAGCAGTGAGGGCAGAATGATAAATGGAAATACTCAAAATGTGCCGCCAGACAACCTTTTATTTTGACACTACATTTTCTCAACCATGGCCTTTCTGTATATTCCTATACATAGACGCACTTGCTTCTGCAGCGCTCTGTGTCACTCTGCAGATCAGCTTAACAGCTGACAATGAATATAAAATAATAATAATAATAATAATAATAAATAAAAATAATACATGCCCTTTACTGTGGACACAAGGATGTGGATGCTAGAGACCAAGCTGGACACCAAGAAAGAGCACAAGCTACCAGTTGGTGCAGATGTGAAAACTGTAAGCCCATGTCCACAGCCTGGGACAAATCTACTGCTGCCATGAGTGGGACATTTTCAGTGGGACAGTTCATTTTATTGCATAATAATAAGCATCTCATACAACCCCATTTAAAGCTAGAGTTGGTAATCCTGTTCAGAAACACTTTTTGTTACACTGGGTGAAATGGTCCTTCCATCCTGAGAGTAGTCAATACATTATGTATTCAGAAAAAGGAACGAAAAGAATCAGACCTCTGTGTCAGCTGCAGGCCTGTAAAAACTCTGACCAATCCCTGCCATTCGGTCCGAATGGAAAGGAACCAATCAGATGCCTTCATGTCTCCTGCTGCTTCCACCCCCCTCTGTCCCTCCCTCCTCCCTGTGCACACTCATCACGTTTCACTGTTGCCGAAAATATTCAGCACACTCCTCAGCAGAAATACCAAGTTAGCAGGAGAATAAGTTCATAAGAGTAATATAGCAGAGAAAATGCAGCCAAAAATACCACATCCAGCGTTACTTGTAACGGCTCGCCCCACTAAACAGGCAAAGAAAAGAAAGCAGAAAAAGGCTGCGACAAAAAAGGCTCTGGATAACACTAGAGGACAAACCAGAGTCAACATCGGTGCAGCCTTTGAGCAGTGGAGACAACTGAGGCATCTGAAGGGGCTGAAAAGTGTTGCAGAGGTTGCTGTCTTTCTGTTGGACAGGTAATTATTTGTTTTGCTTCGGGGAAATTTGTTATTTTCATGAAATATGTAACATTTGCCAATTTAGCTGCTTTTGTAGCTCGTATTAGCCCAATGCTAACATTAGCTTCTCTGTCGGTGTAAGCCGCTGGTCAGTACATACTGCTTATTTAACTTATAGGATCTGTGCTTCCTGCACGGAGCATTGAGCGTTTTTACTCGACGTGGGGCGTGGTTTTGGACGGAGCACTGATGGCAGGGGGAGGAAGTGGTGGAGCTTAGAGGACGTGCCACTTTCAAATCTTGCTAGCTCTCCAACATTACCAACTATAGCTTTAAAGAACTTGAACAGTCCCTTTAATGGCACCACTATCAAATATGAAGAAATACCAAACCATGAGGATTTAATGCCATAATAGAAAAGTATTTACTCCATAAAAAATAAAATGAAAATACCTGGGGTTTTTGTTTACTTGATTCATGATAACATTTACACTGGTGTGCTCTTAAAGCTTATTTGAAATCCTGAAGCAAAATATTATCTGTACTCAGAACATCAGAAAGTTATTAGCAACCATCTGTTTAAACCCTTTGTCCAGCAGCAAGTTGAGTGATGAAGAAAAACCCATCCTAAGGCTCATCCGTGTGCAAAAAGCAAGTTTCTCTGCAGCGGCAACATCTTCATTTGGTCATCATCTTGACATTAAAAGTTCGACATCTGGGAAACATTGTACCGTAAATGTGGCGACGCCTGCGAGCTAGTTCAGGCAGTCAACTCGAGCTGCTATGCCAACCTCACGTGACATACCTCATTCTTAATACTACATACCAAACACACACTTCCAATGTCGCGGTCTATTTAAACTGCTGAACCTCCCATTTCTCCCTCTGCCTGCCTATGCGTTGTTGCCCCGCACTAGCGCTGCTGCCTGCTCTTTAACCCCACCACCACCCCAGCATCCACCTGCAGGCTCCGACAGGGGGTTCAAGATTTGCTCATCACTCCCCTTATCTCTATGTAACTTAAGCTGCAGGGAGTGATTAAGTCGGAGCCTAGACGCCAAACTCAAATCATGTTCTGCTGCTGAATAAACATTCTTAACGTGAGTTGTCTGACTGAACTGTGTTTGTGCACAAAACATAATCTATGTAAAATCAGAATCAGATTCAGATATATTTTATTGATCCCCGAGTGGAAATTGTTCATGTTACAGATGCTCCTTACAAGAATAAAAGAGATATATTGTATTGTGCAATTAGAAGAGAAAATAGAAAAAATATAACAAGATGTTATATGTTATATAGAGTAGTAAATATATACAGTAAACTATCAAAGAGAGACAAAATGGCAAAAATAGATAATAAAACAGAATATATACACTCACCGGCCACTTCATTAGGTGCACCTTGCTAATACCGGGTTGGACCCTCTTTTGCCTTAAAGCGATATTCCACCGCTGAGTAATAATCCACTCAATATGTACTCACCCCTATGCCGATGTGATGATGGGTGAAGATCTTCAGTTCACAAAAGCACAAACAGGGATGCAGCTAATGGCAGTGAATGGAGACCAAATGTAAATGTAAAAAAATGAATACAAAACAAACGCAAAATGTCTCCATCCTGCTCGTGTGGTGTAATCCAAGTGTCTGCGAGCCGCGATATTAAAATTTAACCTCAAAAGACGCCATTTACACCATGTTTTTAGACAAAATGTCAACTGTAGCATGTAGCAGGTAGCATGTAAACATGGCGTCGATCTCACTTCGTATATCTCTTAATGGACGCACGTGTGAAAATATAATAAACACAGAGTTCTCCTCCCCTTGTTCTGCCAGAGTCTTGTGTGTCATGTGTGTACATCCTTTTAGCTTAAAACTGATCTGCCTGCTGCTTGCAATGGCAAGATCAGGGATGTTGTGGAGCAGGTCCCTGTAATGTGAGCACAGCTCTCTGATTTCCCATTGCTTGGCTGGCCTCAGCTCCATTTCATCTGTTTCATTTTTTTTGGACAGAGAGTCAGGAGCAGCCTGGGTTATCATGGCTCTCCTCCTCTCACCTGGGGTGGTCCACGGTGGCACGTCCAGCTGATTTGATTGTAAGGTCGAAAGATGCCATGTGCATTTGTTGATTGTCACAGGGTCCACTGCTCTTTAATCCAAACCCCATGCTTCCTTTTACAGTGTATGTCTGATGTCAGGTGATGCATCTTTCAGCAAAAAGGCCAAAAAAATAAGATTGAAAGAGAAAAAAAGGGAAAAACCTTTCAATGAAATAATCCAAGGCGGCCTCCCAAGCATTGAAGGAGACAGTCCCAAACATGACTGAAAAAGATGTGATTCCAAAAATGTTCACTTGTAGACTACTAAAAGAGCTATAGATTACATTAAGAGCAGATTTCAACCTGAGGAGTACATCACTTTCTAAATTGGTCCCTGGGTGATCTCAAAATTGGTCTTGAATACGGTTTTGTTTTGAATTCAGATTTGTTAATTTTATAGGATTCCATTAACTGTTAACGTAAGTTGATCACTTTCTGCACAGGCTAGGTGACATATATGACAAAGCAGCAGATTTAGTACAGTGAGATAAACTGGCCCAAAGGATTCTCATGATCTCTCCTCCTTATTTCCTGCCATCAACCCCTGAGGTCTGTCTTCCACCAGGGAAATCCATGTTTGATACAGGACAGCCTTCAACACTGAGGCCTCTCAAGCTCCTTCAAAATGAGTACTGGTGGTAACTAATAGGGCCTGCTCTACTCTGCCAGATTGTTTGAAGACTGAACATTTAAAATACAGCATGCTGTCAAGAAATCAAACACAACTAGAACTGCAAGCAGTTATGAACAGGGGCCAAGCCTCCCCACGCAACTCGGCCCCCGGCTCTCGCGGAGCCCACGGAACGCGAATAAAGCTGATCGTAAATCTGGATCGCCTGCATGCCGACATGCGCAGGCCGCGAGGGCAGAGGGAAGTGTGAAAGGCTGAATATGTTTTTTTGTACTTTTTGTACTTTCTGCCAAATTTCACAGTGATTGGACAAAACCCCAAGGAGGAGTTCGAAAAAGGAGGTTTTCCAGTTTTTGCAATTTTGCGGGGAAAAAATTACAGGCACAAATGGGCGAGGCCAGGCCCAGGTGATTCAGCGCTATTCAGGGAATCTGGGCATATGAGGTTTTTGAATGTGCAACATATGGTGTGGGAGTTATATCCCAAAACGCGTTGCCCTTGGTTATAGCGCCCCCTGCTGGTGACCATATGTGATTTTTTGCATCTGAGGTACGTGCAGGGGTCCAGACCAACCCTCCAAACCGCCCTCCCTTGCACGGTTTAGCCTGTAGCACCACTTTTAACGGTGGAAAAATAAAAATAATAGAGAAGAAAAATAAAAATCTGAACAAAAACAATAGGGTTCCCAGCACCGCTGGTCCTGGGAAACGCGTATGCTTGTGCATACACGTCCCCCAGGCCACACGGGCTTGGCCCCCTAAATAGAGAATAATAATAATAATAGAGAAGAACTATAATAAAAATCCGAACAAAAACAATAGGGTTCCCAGCACAGCTGGTCCTGGGAAACGCGTCCCCAGGCCCCGCGGACTTGGCCCCCTATTAAATCACCATGATGCATATTTCCAACAGGTCTACCAAATGAAGTAGTGAAAAATGGTTATGTTTCTTCCTGCCTTGAGAAAGCAATAGCATTTGCTGAGCTTATCCCTAATCAACAAGAAAGCCTACTTTTTCACTGTCTTCCATAATAGTTAAAAACAAATAATACCAATAAATAAACTAGAACTGCAAGCAGTCATGAACGGGGGCCAAGCCTCCCCGTGCGACTCGGTCCCCGGCTCTCGCGGAGCCCACGGAACGCAAATAAAGCTGATTGTAAATCAGGATCGCCTGTGTGCCGACACGTGCAGGCCGTGAGGGCCCGTTTGTCACAGCTTTATTGTAATGGGAAGAGCACTGGAAGTGTGAAAGGCTGAATATGTCTTTTGTAATAAGCCACGCCCACTTTGACCAAACATGACTAAACTTAATGGCTCGCCTCGGGAGTGACTCCAGATCATGCTCACCAAATGTCGTGCGAATCTGATCAACTTTCATCTCACTTTTTGTTTCTCTGGTTATAGCGCCCCCTATCTGCTAATTTGTGCCAAATTTGGCACAGAGCCTCTGGTTGACCTCTGAAACAAGTGATTCGAATTTGATGTTGATAGCTTTTACTTTGACAAAAATATGCAAGGGTATGTGTTTTTTAGCTAGCAGAAATTTTTATTTATTTATAAGTACTGCATTTTTTGGAGTAGCAAAATTCTTTTGATAACTTTTGATCAGGTCCAGCTGAAGACGAGCCGTGCCAAATTTCACACTGATCGGACAAAATTCCTAGGAGGAGTTCGAAAAAGTAGGTTTTCCAGTTTTCGCGATTTTGTCGAAAAAATATTATAGGCGGAAATGGGCGTGGCCTAGACTCTGTGATTCAGGGCTATTAGAGGAATCTGTGGATATGAGGCTTTTGAATGTGCGACATATGGTGTGGGAGTTATAAGCCAAAATATGTTGCCCTTGGTTATAGCGCCCCCTGTTGGCGGACATATGTCATTTTTTGCGTCTGAGGTACGTGCAGGGGTCTGGACCAACCCTCCAAATTGCACCACCCTCCCTTGCACGGTTTAGCCTGTAGCACCACTTTTATATGTGGAAGAATAAAAACTAGAACTGCAAGCAGTTATGAACGGGGGCCAAGCCAACACGTTCTCACTCCCAATGCGTCAACAGCTTGACAAATGGTCAGCGTCCCTTACCGTCACATGCCGACTCATTAGGCACCCGTTTTTCGTCCATTTTTGACGCGTTGGGTAACCCGACAGATTTACATAGAACTCCCACAGAGTCTGATATAGACGCCACGGGAAGCATTTGGGGCGTCACCTAACTCTTTGTTGTCATGGTAACATGGCGCTTTCTGTATCATATAATGTTGGCTCTTTTATATGGTTATATTTTTACTGTGTAGGTGTTATATTTTCTGCACACTTTAACGGTTGAGTATGAGTGAGATACAGAATCCAATTTTTATTTTATCCAAAACTGTAACCTTATACATTGTAAATAAAGTTTTTTTTCAAGCGCGGATTTGATCTTT
This sequence comes from Lutjanus campechanus, assembly GCA_027495735.1. Classification (NCBI taxonomy): domain Eukaryota; kingdom Metazoa; phylum Chordata; class Actinopteri; order Lutjaniformes; family Lutjanidae; genus Lutjanus; species Lutjanus campechanus. Next base: position 7,955 of record JAJHUR010083144.1, read on the forward strand.
CCCTCTCAAACTACTGTGAAGGTAAGTTGTGCGTCTGTTACATGTTCTATTTAATGTGATAAATTACTTGCATGGTTTAAATATTAGGGTGAGGATTAAATCCCCACCAGTGATTCACCATTGGTCAGCACAAATGAAAAAGAGAAAGTCTTGAATTTAACTTTGCTGGCTGGATAGCACCGTTGAACATAAGCTAACTTAACACAATACAACGTCATATCCAATGAATTGTATAGTCAGATTTCTTAATTACGATTTAAAACGTGTGAGTAAATTGATTGTGTGAGTTCCTCTAGATGTTGACATTTCACCGGTCATTGTGGATCACTTTTAACGTAACGTTAGCTGTTAGTGGGGGTTAACTCTGCTGTGTTAAGTTGTCAAGCAAGAGGCTGTCTTTCACCCATCAGTAGGCTATTCAATACCTTTCCTGCATTATACTCTCATTGTGCTTTCCCGGTCTTACAACACGCCAGAAAGAAACAACCCGCTAAAATATTTTTTCTTTTTCAAAATAAAAGTATGCTTCAGATTAAAAATTATTCCAAAACACTGTCCATAATAGCACATCTTCACACTACAGGTGCACAGAGCTCTACATTTGGGTGAGCAACCCCAGACCCCTACCCTAGACATTTTAACTGTTTTCCAGGAGATAGAACCTAAATTCACAATTTCTCTATTTTAAATATACTGTAGCTAGGGATGAACGACTAAGAGAATAAGTTCCTCAATTCTATTGTTTTCTCCTAACAGGTGTTTCTGACCTGCCACAAACTCTTTGTTTCATCGGTGTTTCCACAAAAACCAACCAACACAAAGGCACTTTTAAGAGCCACATTGTCTTGTTAACACGTCTTTCCTGTAAGTTAACGTGAGTGTACCTGTCAGTCTTTTTCGTGTGTGTGTGTGTGTGTGGGAGTGTGAGAGAGGGAGAGAGCCTCTGTTTGTCTTAACTGTCCATCTCTTTGTGAGTCTGTCTGTCTGTCTGTGTTTCTGATCAGTTGTCACCATGACTGATTCAGAAGATCCCCTTATGAGCCTGGATGATCTGGTTGATCAGTATGAGCTCAATGATCACCTCCACAGTCTTGAGGACTTACAGGAAGGGGTGGCAGCAGCACCACGACCACCACCACCTGAACCAAGGGTGAGGTGGAAAAAGAGAGACAGGGATGGAAACGTGCTCTCTCTCAGGCCAAGATCAAGCAGGAATCAGTCAAATCAGGGTCAGTATTGTTTTTTTCAACCAAGATATTTTGATGATTTGATTTGATTGGATTTGATATGTTTATTTTGTCATATTATTCCAGAAATCAACAGTCAATACAAAAAACTTACATATAGGTCAAACAAAGACCATAAGGTGTAGATTGAAGCCAGGGCTTATTTTGTCTACCCTTTTAACACAATGTGAGATGTGGTGGTAGTGTCCAAAATGAACCCTTTTCAAGCAATAACCTTGGGTAGATTTTCCCACAGTGGCGGTTAAATGTTTGTATTAAGATCTTCATGTAATGAATATATATAATATAATTTATGACACCTCATATACAGATAACCAACTGGTCTTTTCCAGACTGTCTCTCCATCTACTGTAAATATGACACAGTGAGCTTGTGCCATTTCAGGGTGATAAACAGGCTAAAAATGTGCCATTAGCCTTGTGATGTGTAGAAAATTTTAATATTATTCAGAAATGTGTTTTTTCTTTTCGATACAGCTTGTCACAGTCGCAAGACTGACCCTCCCTTCAGTGCTCCTGACACAACCTGTGAGGTGGCCTTTGCCCCAGACACTGTCGGTATGTATTTCATTGTCTTTCCAATAGCCCAAACCACAATGTTCATTTATACTCATATATGTACGATGTATCTGACACTGAGTTAGAATTTAAATTCCATGTTTGTATTTTAATACAAATTTGCCAGAATAATGGACAACATAACTGTTAAACCTTTTACTGCCACAGCCAGTCCATACAGTACACTTTTGCTATTGTAAAAAAAAGTATTGTTTTTGAGTATTCCATACTATTTTAACAGAATGTTTTCTACAAGATCTCCAGCACTCACTGAATGATGCTGGTGATGAGCAGGAAGTATCAAGAGCACCTCTACAGGCTTCCACCAACTGGAGCACACGCAAAAGTGTCTTGTCAGAGAGCTGGAGGGCAGAGAGACCCCGTCTTGTGAACACCATGGTTTCACAAGAATATGTGGCTGCACACACCTGCCAACAGTGTGGGCGCAATCCAGCTGCTGTCTGTTGTCGTGACTGTCGACCACACCCCTTCTTCTGTGCTGAATGTGACATCAGCATGCACACCAGACAGGTCCTCCATAACAGAGATGCAATGACAGCGGGATTCTTTCAGCCATTGCCTCCAACAACCGTCGTTGTGGATAAGGCTCTTTCCCATTGTGGTAAGTTGTGGTTTGTGAGTATACAACATATACTCTACAGTACACATAATGTATTTCTCATTTTCTGACTCGTTAAAGGTAGGGTAGGAGATGTATTTCTGGAGCATTTTTTACTGAATTGCTTGAAATCCTCTTCACACCCCAACTGCAAAGTAATTAAATGCTTTGTATTTATTTTCATAAAAATGAAAAAATCAGTCAGCTGTGGAACAGACAATCCCGTAAAAACATCACCCCATCATGTTGAACGTCACTTGTGCCATGCCAATCAAACTGCCATCTGCCCCTGACACGGTCGCATGTGGCTTCAACTTGATGTGAACCCAACGGAGGGGTGGCTTCGGAGAGACGTCTGGAGAAAGGGGCTTGGACTTTTGAATTGTGTATTTTCAAAATGCAGGCTGCTTGAACTATTTTCCAAGATCTCCAACCCTACCTTTAAGCTCATTAGTTTGTCTATTTAAACAATTGCTTTTTGTCTCTGTTGTTTGATCTTGAATTTATGTGGATACTCCATGTCAGTCAGTTTCTTGAGCATCTCTTGAGTATGTTTTCAGTAATGTGCTTCATGGCCATTGAGCCTTTTTTCTAAATATAAAGTGGTTCCAGAAATCTTTGTCTCATTGCAATGTTATATTTCCCATGATAGTAATTCACATCTGTATTCTTTTTCAGAAAGGCTTGTACCTCTGGAGATTCCTGTCAAAATTTGCGGTTGTCCACCAGGGTCACTGAGGGTCAAACCAGGAAAGGCTGTTGCTGTGGTCACAATGAATGGTAAGGATGTGAAGAACTTTCATTTTGTCCTGTTTGAGAAGAAGCTTTAAAAAAATTTCTATCCCTACACGTTTTGTATCCGTTTCAGTCAAGGATCCTTGGGCTCCTTGAAAGGCGTTGTATAAATTGTAGTTATTATTATTGTTTATTATTATGAAATCTACAGGACTATTGAGTAATGTATGCCACATTGTACAAAAAAACCTACCCCTTTTTACGCGGCTAAGTTTTACATTATAGTGGATGTGTTTTTCATTTTTCTAGGACGATATGATCTCAGCATGCCTGAATTGGGTTGTGATGCATGCCAAG
>JAJHUR010083145.1:0-10822 GCA_027495735.1 Lutjanus campechanus
CATGTGTATATGTCATTGTGGCTTGAATTAAATCAATATGAACTCATTACTTATTTTTAAAGTTATTCATTATTATTATTCATATCATTTCATGATATATTAGTGCTAAAATTTTATGCTGCATGTTCACAGAATGGGTAAATGTCTGCTTTTAAGTTGTACACGAGTTGCACATGAGTCGTCATTTGTTATTGTCCACCAATCATTGGGTTGTGTTCGTCTTGCTGTCCTGTTCAGCGTAACAGCAGCCTGCTTGAGTTTCGAGTTTGGGGAGGAGGAGCTTGTATTAAATAGGGAATTAACCTATTTAATGTGTCGTCTATGTGACTTACATATTTCTTCTTTAAACTTCTAGATTAAAGTGAAATTCAATCAAATCCTCCTCATCTAAAGTCCAGGACATGCTGCCAAATCACAGCAGCGGTTCAGCTAACATGCAGTGAAATGTGGAAGCGAGGCAACATCTGCATCTCCCACTCTGGTCCTTCAGAGGCGGGGTCTGACGATGATCTGCTGAAAGTGGGATCAGAGTTTCAGATGGCAGATGGACGAGACTATGCCAGACTCGTAACTCTTTAACAGCCTCTCTGTATAATGTAAATCTCCAAACTGAAAAAGAGAATGAAAAACATTAAAAATTAACTCAGGGACTCGGGAGAGAATGAGCTAATGAAAGAGAGAAGTGTGTCTTGCTCTAAAAGGGTAAAAATAAATTTTTAAGTGGTGTGATTTTATAAATTGCTTTCAAAGTGCAGAGGAACCCCTGGTTGAACTGTCTGGATTCAGCTGATAGCAAAGCCTCTGTGAGCCTGCAGAGACCGTCATATGTTTGTGGAGGTCACTTCATTAGTGCTGCAGAAAATGTGAAACCGTGATGCTGTTTAATTTAATTGAAGGTTAGAAACACAAAAGGTCGATTTAACATGAGATCACAGGGGTAGATTAAGTACTTATGCAGTCAGATCCTCAGTAGCTCCCTCGAAGGACAATTCCCTATTTTTACAGCCTCTGATTTATTTTTGTAATTTTCTGCAGTCACCCCTCGCAGTTCAAGGGATTATTTTGTGAATGTTGAGCATTAAACGCTTCATTTCTGTCATTCAAGGGAATTTTTGTACATCGGCATCAATTGATTGTGTAAATATCTTTATTTATCTAAACAAAAACACAAAATTCAGGCAATATGTGGCCATTTCAAACATAAGTGAATATAATGCAGGAGGCTCTCAGGCATTCTGTATTGCTTTCAATAATTTTAGTAGTCTACTGTCTGCAGTAGAATCTATCCGAGCTACTTTAGAATCTACTAGAACAACTACTTTCTAATAGAAAGAAAGTGGCTCATACATGAAACCACAAGGTTTAGCAATTATCATGAATAAATAGGTCATGATTTTTTGGAAAGGTGGTTTTTAGCTTTTCAAATGTACTTTTTTTGGTGCTTTGATTACCATAAGTTCAGTGCAATTTAGTCCCATTATACTGAAGAGAAGGCAGACATCTCTACACCGGATATCTCCAAAACTCTGCAACACACACCAAAAAAAAATCTAGATGGATAAATAGCACAATACAGGCCAGGGGAAAATATGTATTTTTGATACTTGGGTGAACTGTCCCTTTGAGACCGTTGTGTATAATCTTTGATCAAAACCTGATCAAACTGTGTACAAACCTGCTTCTTTCAAATCCTGGACACTGCAGAAATCAAGGCTACCTACCAGATTAATCCATACCATAGTTTATGATATGAATTACTCGTTTCAAATCTTTTTCAGTACAACATCATGTTCATTTTGTAAATTATGGTCCTGTGTAGAGTAAAGTAAACGGTAAAGCAGTGATTGACAAGCTGCAGTAAGCTGTCAATCAGGACAGAGGCATTGCAATGCGTATACTCCCTACCTCTGATGGATTGTTCACACTACACGCTTGAGCAGTGAGTGCCGGCGCCGCCGCCGAACTGCTGATGCTCACACACGCTGTGGCGTCCACACAGGCTGCGCTTCTGCTGCTGAAAGTTCTGTCTTTCTACTTAGAGTTTGCAGAAGAAAATAGCTGTTCTCTCAAGGCAATCAGTGATTTTCCATCTCGTTCAGAGACGGAGGGAGGGAAAGATGGATGGAGGGAGAAGAGAAAAAAGAGAAAGCACGTGTGCAAGATGTGGTGACGTATTGCACAGATGTGGACGATGAAACTGTAGTGAGAGGTGTCCTGTTGCTGATATAATCCCAGCATGACTGTCAACGGATCATTTTTAATGTGTATTTTTGCAGAGAACTGCGCGCATCACCCGGAAAAAATAAGCGAGCCTCCGAATTTCTACGTAAAGCGTGATCACAGCCGCACCTGACTCGCACATGAGCGGCGCTGCACACACGGACTGTGTGGACGCTCGAACCTGTTAATATGTGCGCTGAAATGAAAACCAACAGGTAACGCCACGCACACGTGCTGCTCAAGGATATAATGCGAACAAACCCTTATACAGAAAGCCAAGACGGCGACAAAGTGGTAGCCCAAAAACCGGTGGGTGATGTCACAGGTTCAGACTTATTTGCACATTGTTGAGTTCACAGTTTACCTTTGACATGACATGACTTTCCATTGTTAAACCAGCTCTGGACATGAGATGCCCCAGTAACAGCAGCTCGAACACAAGTTCTGCTGAAGACGTTGAACGTGTTTATACACTGTTTGTTAGACATACACCCATCGTCCTCTTCACAATAACCTCTCACAATGAAAAATTAAACAAAATTTCATATTCCAAATTTTCGCCTTTAAGTTACCTTGTCCATTCTGTACTCCAGAGCCTCATCTTAAACCGGTGAGAAAAATGAATGAGCTTGGAGGTCAAATCTGTTAACTGTGTGTGCAAATAATTTCTCAGCTCACCTCATTAATGTGTAGCGTTCGCCGGCTCTCAACGTCATTGATGGAGTCAAGAACCTAAATTTTTGCAAGTATTGGGGTCACGACCCCGCAAAAGCTAAATCTACCACAAACTCATTTTAAAACAGCATCATTAAAACACCCATCCTTAAGGGAGACAGGCCGGGAACCTTCAGGAAAAATGAATGGGAAAGTTTTCAAAAACATCACCAACAGCTCCTCTCGCTCTGTTTCTCTACAGTTGAGCTCTGGGATCATTTTAACTGCACCTTTGACCTCTTGTTGTTACTGAAACAGCTCTGACCTTCAGCCGTTGTGAGAAAAGCTCTTCCACAGCCTCCACCAAACCGACTCTTGATCACAGGGTCGTGGCCAAAAAGGGCGCAGAAATCAGCTGCCCTCTGCACACTCGCTCCAGGAGGCCTGACCCGCTCTTCCTCGGCTGTTTTGTAATGAGGGAAGTCTGTTTGTGTTTTGATGTTTTTGCTGCTCAAACGGAGCTGGCATTATTCTGCGTCCGTCTTCGCCCTGTGGACCCTCGGTAGCCTGGAGCTAACCTTGCATCAGCTTTTTGGCTCCAGGGTCGCCTCGGATGTTATGAAGCCGCTGTTGAAATATTTGCCCTTGGGAGAGTGCCTTTTCTCAGAACTGCCTGTGAGGACTTTTAATGCATTTCATTTTTTTTCATGTGCTGGACCATTTTTCAGTGAAGACAGGCAGGAAAGATGGGACAAAAAACTGAGAGTGATAACATGCTGCAAAGATCGCAGGACAATTTTGAACCCAGGACGTTAAATCGAGCCAATTGGGCACCCCGAGAAAAGTGCCTTTTTTGCCCTAAATTGAGCCTCCCAGGAGCAATCCTCCCAGGAGCTGCCGCCTCTAACAAGAGTGTGGTCATTTATTTGTTACTTGTGCCAATATACTACCTGAGTTACTTTTTTCAAATATCTTACTTTGATAAAAAAAAATAAAAAAAATACGTTTGTCACTTGTCACTCAAACTTAACGGTGTTGCTTAAACACAAGCAGCCATGCAAGAATGTTGCCTGAACAAAATCAAGTCTAAAATTGAGCTTTAAATCAGAAACTGTCACAAAGTATAAGGTAAATCTGAGCAGGCATTTTGAGTTTTTCATACCACAGACACATGTTGGTCTCTACCAAGAAAGTATTCAGTCAGCCAGAACTCTTCTAAACAAGCTCTCCCATGTTGCATTTTACTGATGCCACAGGTCAGGATAACGGCCACAGTTTAGATTAAAACCTGCCCATCTTGACTTCTTGAAAGGAGGCAGCGTATTCTAACAGCCTGAGAGGAAGGCCTGCCTTGAAGCCTCAGCTCAGGGTATTACATATTCCCTGGGCTACTGGGACATAAGGAATATTCAGCCCACCCTCACCAGAAAAATGAATGTGTAGGTCTTCTGTGCAAGAACCTTATTACAACCCATATTTACACTTACTGTTACACTTACTGCTGCCCTCTAGTGGCTTTGGTAATTATGACAGGAGCTACGGAGGAAATCCGGTGATGTATCAAGTGCGACAAAGCCCACGTAGGGAGGAGGTCGGGGTGGATGAATGTGGTCCGACGCACTGAGATTTTCACTCAGGAAATTGCTGTTCAAGTCATTGTTGACTCATTTAACTTATGTATGTAGGTTCCGTTATGTCAGGTATATAAAATAATTTGACTTGCGTGACTAATGTATGTCTTTTAACCAAAATCATAACATTTTTCTAAACTGAACCAAGTAGTTTGCAACCATTTCACAACATTAACTATGCAATGATGAAGGTCTAGTATGCCTGTCACTGGTAACAGTCATATGTATCTTTGGGGAACGATCACATATGTTGTTTTGGTAGTCACTGGCAAACAACTTATTTTGTTCTTTTAGGTTTGAGGAAGTATTGGGGATGTTTATTCAGTTATTAGCAATGTCACTTTGTTATGGGCTGCCCATGTGCATTGCAGAACCTCTTGCTTTTAATTTCGGCGTGCAAATTAGCAAGTGACAGCAGCCACAGCTCCCGTGCGTCACATGCAGCTGCAGTGTAGAAGGTAGTGGCAGCAGGGTAGCTGTCACAAACAGGTACATGCAGTCAGTGCAGCTGTTAGCACTGAGGGTTCGTTACCAAAACGACCTCTGTCTACATCGCCAGCTTTATGAAAGACAGTAGTGAGAGAGCACTAAAAGAACATCCTGCTTGGAGGACACTAATACGCTTAAGCATTTTCTTCTCCAGCTAATTCTAGGCTGTCACACTTATGATTCAAATGATTTTGTTTATTAACTTTTTAAACATCACACATCACAATACCTCATCATTTGTGAGAAATTACTCAGCACAAGAGCCTTAATCTGCAGAAATCAAGTCGACTTTTATTTGTACAGCTCGATACCACAAATCACAGTTTGCCTCAGGGAGCTCACATTCACATAACAGAATAGCAAAATCACAAAAAATACAGTATTCTTTATTCAATAATCTGCTTTTTAAAAACATATTTTGGATTCTTTTCGCATATAAATGAAACAATGTGACAAAAAAGCAAAAGACAGAAGTAGGTAGAATTCACATCAAGAGTTGGAATAAGCAACATAACCAACCCTAGTAATATATAGTAACTTTTAATTATTGGAATGGTTTGTGATTTACATTCTTATCACTGTGATAGGTTTTTAAAAAAGGGCTAATGGCTCTAGGAAGCCCCGTAAAACCTGTCTCTAATATTTCATCTTCAAGGCTACGAAAGGTTTCTTATGACTTTGGGATCCATAACAAGTTGTGGCAGCTCTGGAGCTTGAAGTTTCAAACTTCAGTCACTGCAGAGACATATTTTTAGAACTTTATGCTCTCCTGTGCCAAGACTGATCAAAGTTTTTTCATGATTTTCCATTGCATTAAAGTCCTATTTTTAGCACCACTAACTGTCAGCATTATATGGTGTCTGTGGCAACATTCCATTAGCAGGTTCATAGAAGGACTGTGCGTGGACAAGGTGTCTTAACTGTTGTTACTGCAGCACAAAATTACACATATTGGTCTGTGGTAAACTTGGACTAACAGTTCAGCACCTGAGAAAATATCTATCTTCACATGAAACTACCTGGATGATCTTCATCTTTATGTTCCATCAAACCCCTCGCAGGCTCGGTCGTATATCCACCCCGACAGCTTCAGGCTCAGACTTTTATTTCCAGATCTCCTTCCCTCGGAGTGGACACCGTTAAGCCGTAATAAGACCATAAAAGACACTTCAGAGTTACTGCGTAGGGGGACGTCACAGCAGAGAATTTATTCAAGGCAAGACAGAGGCAGCCTACATATCATGGTTTTATCTGGAGTGAATGGGAAATGTGCTAGTGCACGAGCAAGCATTGGATTCCTGTCAGCTAACCACGTTAAGGAGATGATGAAGAATCCATTAAACCCCAGCAAGTGCAGCTACTACTGACCTGTGTGTGTGTGTGTGTTTGTGTGTGTAATACAACTGCTCATCTCTTCGGGTTTCAAGCAGTAAAGCAATAAAACGAGCGAAAAAACAAGTGGACACTTGTCAAATGCAGTTTTAAGGGTGCATGCTGAAGTCGATGTATGTTTACTTTGTTTAGATTGAAGAATAAGCTGCAAGAATAAAAATAGCTGGTCTTGTTGTCCTTCAGCAGACTGAATGCAACTCCCCCCGATTACTGAAGATGTGTCATGACTGCATCATTGAGCATATATTAGAAAACAATCTAAGTTCGAAGGTCTGCTTAGTTCAGTCTTCAACTGAGATCAACCAGAGTTTGGAGTTTTAAAATTTTTAAGGAGGCCATTTGAATCAAACGATAAAGATCAATACCTAACCATTCAACTTCTTAACCATTTGATTTCAGTCAAAAAGTCCAAGCTTTGCAAAAGATGAAGAAGACTGCATAAGCTACAGCTCCCAGGTGAATTTCACTTAGAAATACGGGTCTTCATGGGCCCAAACAGACTCGGGAATGAAGTAGCCTAAACCAAACTATATTATTATTATTTGAAATCTGGTACCTGCTGCCGTGCAGAACCGAAAAATCAGACCCAAACCCAGTTGGTGCATCCTGCATAATAAAGATCATTTCGACTGTCTGACTTTTTGAACTACAATAATGCTTGATCAGTTGTTACCATGGTTGCTAATGCTAACATTGCTAATTTGCTATCATCTGAAGCCTGAGAGTCTGACCTCTGCACTCTGACCCTTTACCTCCTCTCATTTGGTACATCCTTGTTACCACAGTTGCAGTTTTCTTGCAGCTGATTGAGTAAGATACCTCAATCAATATTTACTGCCACAGCACATCCACATGGCTGTCTGATTACACATCTGTCTGTCGGGTATTACACATGATATTAAATGACCCAGGTGACATAACAGGACCCGCTCTGGACCCTACTGACTGTATAAAATGTGGGTTCAAACCCGTACAGATACCAGGTTGCATCCCGTGTCCCAGAGTACAGGTGGACCCATGAAGACCTCTCATAGAAATCTCCAAATACAGAGCTTCATGTTCTGTCGTAAGCTCTGATACCTGCGTCTTATCAGATTCTTCTTCACAACATCAGCTAAGGCTGACCACCAATAAAAACAGAGTTTCTCAGACACAAAGGCAAGATACTTAAACACTCTTGTGTTTCTATATTGAGGAACATGAAGGATATCTTTAAAACCAAGTATGTTAATTCATGTTGGGTGTAAAAGTATGCCTAACCTACAGCTTCACTCACTTGGCTACTCTATGGCAAGTTTTTGTAGTTGTGGAATAGAGGTCCAAATGTTGGACCTGATCAAAACAGACCTGTGGAAAACCTTCTCAAACACAGCAAGCATGAATGATTTTTTTGAAAAAGAGGGACCAGATCTAAAGGAAATCACAGCACAGCCAGACCCAACCTGAATTGACCCCAGGATAATTGGACCAAAACCATTTGGCTGCCCCGAACCAACCCATGATAGAGAGAGAACGCCAGCACCAGCAGCACAACGAGCAGCTGTGATGCAAAAGAGCATTGACATGATGACCAATTTATAGAAATAATTGTCCTGTTTTCACCTGATGCATCAACAATAAAACCAGATCAGCAAAGACCAAATTATACTGTTGATAATTTGAGGTTGGGCCTTGGTTCCTAACAACTGAGTGGACTGTGAGGACCTCTATTTTGTGAATGTTAGTTGATGTACCCAGTTCACTGGCAGGTAGTCAACCTGTCTTTAGAAATCTAGAAAGAAGAATACCTCGGATATGTATGTTTAGTTGCAGGTTTTGTGTGTGCGTGTTTGTGTCCCTCACACCTGGCTGGCTTCAGTGTTTGAGGACGTGTCCTGCAGCCTTGTTTCATAGCTGACATAAATCCAGGCACCAGCAGTCATGAAGCCAGATTAGATTGTAAGCGTGGCGGAGGGAAGGCGCTCTCTCCTCCCCTCTGCTCCGGGCTGCTGCAGCTGCCACCGTCCCTGACAAACAAGGCGTGTTCGAGAGCTCTGGCAAAGCCGTTCGCAAAGATCTCGGCTGGCATTGTTTGTTTTCCAAAGGCAGTTATATGTCAGTGATAGGCAGGGTGCATCCTATAGGCAGTAGAGGAGTGTAATGCGCTCTCAGTCTTTATCCTCCCCAACACGTAATGGGCCATCTGTGAGTGAGAGAAGGCGAGTGCAGTTAGTGCTAATGTAGTCATAACATCTAGCATGGAAGCATAACCGACAGCCATGATGCCGTTCTATCACTGATGGCTCAATATACTCTAAGGTGACTTTCACAGTCATCTAAGATCTGTTCATGTGGTAAAGATGACGGTGAGAAAATAACAGGATTTTGTTAAATCAACTCTTTGAGTTTTGGGGTGTTGTTGAATAGCACAGTGTTGCCTTTTATCATAAGATATTTGTGTTATTCTGCGTTTTGCTCTACGCACACAGGTGACAAATGGAAAAAGAAAAATCTGACAAAAATTAGAATAGAAGCGTAAAGGGGTTTTCGTACAGTCAGTGCAAAGTAGATGTGTGTTCATCTTGCACAAATAACATGGAAGACTCATTCCTGCAACCTGAAAAAGGTTCAAATTCAGGTAAATTTTTGCACAAAGTTATGTGACTGTCATGGGACGATGACTTTTTCTGATTATGGGGTTATAAGGGTTTTGTGTCTGATGGAAAATAACAGAGGAAGAGATCAGATGTACTTGGAGCCATTGACCCTCCTAATCAACACCCTTTTTTGCTCTGTGGTGCATAGCAGTTGAGCAAGCTTGATACCTGGTAGAAGTTCTTTTTGCAGTTACCTGTACCTAGATACGCTATGTGCTTGTCTTGTCTGTGTTGAAAAGAAAAATTCTGAAGATGGTTAAAAGACGCTGCTGCTGGGGAATTTGTTATAGTGACTATCACCAAATATATTGTCATGGCTTAAGTTAGCCAATGTTAGGAAAAGACTAGCTTACTAGCTAGCTGACAATTGATATAGATTAGCTAGTTAGCCATTGATTTGCTAGCATCAGTTATCAAATGTAACAAGCTAACAATTGATGTAGATTAGCTAGCTAGTTGGCCAGTGTTTTTGTAACATTACCTGACTTACAGGTTCATTGTGTAAGATATGTGGGGATCTATTGGCAGAATATGACATAAATCCTAAATGCCATGTTGCTCCGCCATGTTTCTACAGTTCCCCAGAACAGACAAATCAAACACTAGCCATCCATCCATCTTCACCCGCTTATCCGAACCGGGTCGCGGGGGCAGCAGTCTGAGCAGGGATACCCAGACTTCCCTCTCCCCAGACACTTCCTCCAGCTCTTCCAGGGGAATCCTGAGGCGTTCCCAGGCCAGCCGAGAGACATAGTCCCTCCAGCGTGTCCTGGGTCTTCCCCGGGGCCTCAAACACTAGCTTTAGATATTTTGCATTTGGTCCGACCTTCGTAGCCACCATAGGTTCTCTTACATGCTTGGAAGTGGAGAGCAAGACGAGGTTTGCAATCTGCAAGCTCCCTGCCAGGTTCCAGTAAATCCTACACACTGGTCCTTTAAGATGTGGCCATACAGTATATATGTTTTTTCAGTATTTTTATGTTTTCCCTGGTGTTTTCATATTGTTTTTTATGTGCAACATAAACATCTAATTTGATTTGATTTGATTTATTTTAAGTTCTAGTCTTAAGAATCAAATCTTATCCTTCATGTTAGGACCCAAAACCCTGCTGATGCCCTCACGTTTCGTTCCTTCACCTGCACTTGTTTCGCTGTGGCTGAACAGCTGCACAGACGCTGATTAATGCACACACAGGAAAGCAAACATGAACACGACAAACAGGAGTCGTCCCACCTACACATCCTGTTCTAATTGTCAGGATGGATCTTTTTGTGCTGTCGTGTAAATACTCTGCTGCTTGTCATTTGCCCGAGCGCTGCCCTCATTTGTGTTTGTGTCTGCCATATGGCTCCCTCATTATCATCATAACAGGCTCTGATTGAATGGGAGGGGTACACGGGGAGGATTTTAATACAAGTACATGAAGGGAAAACTCAGACTGGATACATGTATTCAGAGACACGTTTGGTTTTGTTGTATCCAGTTACAGAGGGTTTTTGTCTCTGTTTTCAGTAAGGTACATCAAGGTAATTTACTGTATTCATCCATTACCATAAAAGGAAAGTTAACATCTGTCCTCAGTTGCAGTTATTAGCCCTATAAAGCCAAACGTATCATATTTGATACATGAGTTTTTGAGACCTCTACATTATCAGTGTGATATTTTTTTTCCTGAAAAACCTGATGTATACAATCAGACACATGCAGTTGATGGACAATCCACCAGGGATCAGTGATTCATGCACCAGAGGGTGTTCATTTGAGACATCCAAAATGGCTGCTGTCAATCAGTGACCCAC